>JAAXNX010001499.1:0-17564 GCA_036491905.1 Folsomia manolachei | reverse complement strand
CAGCTCATTGTTTCCTAATGATGAAAAGTCATTCAGGGTTGATTCATGCAAAACTTCTCAACCTGGAGACGAAAAAGATTTTATACAAATTAAAATCTCCGACAATCTCTATCATATTTATTGCCCAAAGAGTAATTATATGATTGGAAAGCGTGTTATTGCGTGTCCCAACAAAGTTTTTCAGTTGCCTTTGTCACTCTCTTTTACTCTGAATGGAATAGAATATAAAGGCAGTATGCTAAAAATTGTGTACAGGGAGAGAACAGATCCTTTTCTTTCTGAGCACATTAACTACCATTTGAATCCTCGACTAAACTGGAACAATTTAACTTCTCAGTTTGACTCTGACTTGAAGTTGCATGAGCAACATGTTAAGGAGGAAATGAAAGGTTGGGTCGGATTTCAGTTTTATGACGACAACCAGTGGATAATGTCTGAGGTTCTTGCTGTTTTGTTTGGTGGTTTATTGCTTCTGTTCGTTGGGCTCTACATAATAAAACGGTGGGTTAAGAAGAAATGCACTAAACGTGTCAAAGGGAGCAAAGAAGAAATAGCTTTGGTTCAGGCTCCAGTACCTCACCATCTTATCATTCAAGCATGATTGGTTTGAAGGGAGTGTTTAAAAATGACCAAACCATTCTGGAATGTGCATACATTCATATTTAAGATTATGTCATTTAAGATGACATCATTTAATAGTTAATTAATTAATTAGGGGCGTATTAATTATGTACATTCATGGCTTGAATAATTACTTGAATACTTGAATAAAGTCAGTTGTCATACTGAGTTACGCGAGAGAGGTGTCATTTTCAATATGCATTTCATTCACTTCGGCAAGGGTGCATAGAAGTGAATACATTCACTTCTATGCACCAATTCTATGCAGGTGAATATATTCACCAGAAACCCTGGTTGTCAGAGACGATAAGAGTAGACTAGTTACAAATAAAAAGCCCATATTAAACCTTATTATCTTTAACTTGTCCACACCACTGCATTTACTATCCCTGTAAAGTTGACTGGTGATGCACGTATTCATTCTTATTTAGTAGAGATTTGTATTTTTTCAATTTAATTTCTAATCAAAAATAAACTTGTCAAAAACCTGAATAATTTTTGACTTCTTTTAAAGCAAAAAAATATAAAGTACTGTAGGCTAATTTCTCTCCCGTTAGTTGCAATGTCCTCACCAAAGTGCAAGAATGAGAGAGAAGCAGCTCTTGTCGTAATCGACATGTCGGAGGAGCTATTTCATCCGGGTAACAAAAAACGCAAATAATTTAACTTTATTTCCAGTGAAGGTCCATTCTATTTAAAATAAAATGTTTTATTTTTGGTTCATCTCCTTTAATTCCATCTTGGTCTGGTCACACACATATTCTGTCTCTGGCCCATGCACTACCAAGGGATCGTGTGTTTAATTCCAGACTTTGGTTTAAGCCTGGGGATGAGTCCACCCTTCATAGGGAAAAACTTTGCAGACTCAGGATGCTCTCAAGTTGCTCAATTTAAGAGGCATAGTGACCAATGACAGTGAACATTGAATCATGCAGATTCATCGTCGGTTTTTATTTATACGGGACTAAAAAATTCATTAATTGCAGTTGCACCCATGTTTTGTATTAATAAAACCTAAACAATAATCGCAAATTGTCCAATAAATCTTTTTAGCGCTTATATGTAATCTAAAGTTATTTGAATCAGAGTTAGAGATAAATAGGGAAAAACCTCTCATTAATCTTTACAAGTTTGAACTTTTTTGGAAACGTATGATCTGTTTGTTGAACTTTTTTATTCATTTTGCCAGCATGAATGATTTGCAAGTTACAGTAAGACATTTAGATATTTGCTTTGCTAACACAATTAGTATTGTAACCATTGAGAATCTCAAAAGAGCGAAAGACAACTTGCTCTTTGTTTACATCTTGACACCCAATTTCACAGTGAATTTTTTCCTCAAATAATTAAACAATTAAATTTATTTATTTCTAGTAGTAACTAAAAATTGGATTAATAGCAATAATAATGCAACCTGAACGTTACAAATGCAATAAATCAACAAAATAAAAACGAGGCTTATTTCGTGAAAGATTGACTTTTACACAGTTTTTTAATTGCCGAATCCTTTATCATTTGGAATAAATTGTATTAAATATTCCAGTGTGTCATTTTTCAAAGGTAATTAAACTAAATAATTTAATTTTTAATTTCCAAATTCCTGAAACCCACCGCAAAGTTGCAACATGTTTTAGTTCAATTTAAGTATTTTGTTTAGGCAAAAATGGAAGACGATATAGATTGTCCCATCATTATCGAGAATTTAATCGGCGATGCCATCTTCCGAAGGTCGCAACGAAGATCAGTTATTTCCACTGATCAGTCAAGTGCTTTTGAACATTTGGAGATTAAACCCGAGTTTAACCGAAATGGAAAGCAGATTGGGGTCACTATCGAACCTCAAATATGTCTTGGAAGTCGGCGACATAAAACTAAATTCCCACTCCGTATTGTTTCTGATGATGATGGTGAGCACACAAAATTATGTCTTGAATTGCTTAATTAGATTTGTAATTACAACATTATTTTATTCAGATTACAATCCCACCGGCATTGTTTTTGGAAAAGATTTCATCCACGAATTGGAACTTGAATTTAATGTACATAGTTCCATTGAAGTTATCTCGTCTACCATTTGCGGCGCGTTGCCACAAGGAAGTCTTCGGCAATGTTAGTATTTTTTTTACAATTTACAACTTACTGTGTATCAAAGACATGAATTAATTATGCTTATTTTACAACTTGTGTAATAGTTAGGGTCAGAAACTTCCGTAACGTAAGCTACGAGACAGATTGGGATGACAGAGTCATCTTTTTAATGGACATGGATTGCTTCGAAGTTCAGGTTTTTGAAAAATCATCCCAAAAAGGAAAACCACGAGTTGTTGCAAATCATGCTGGATTGTAAGTAGGCCAAATCCTTTTAAAACTTGTGTCATTCAATCACCGAGCGTTCCTTGCTGCCTGCTCATTTTTTTTATTTTCAAAATCGATTCAAAGTCTTTTTTTTCTTTTTTAGGATAACTGCCGTAAGTTACGAAGCCAAATGTCGTGGCATCAGCCGGGACTCGACCCCAACAGTGTCCACTGCTCGTCAAGTCTATCGCGATCTTATCATTATTCATCCTCCAACCACACCTGGATCCGAACAAACGGACGATGTTCAACTAAAAATTGCAAGCTGTAAAATTCGTGCCGCTATCACTACTGTTTTGGAGTCACTCACACCGCGACCCGTGTTCCAATACGCATCACCCGACGAATCGTATGTGGATTTGACAAGGTACGTTAACAGGATGGAGGACACTTTAGGACTAAGAGGACTGCTTCGCAATATAAATGCTAATCTTTGCTGGGAAAACACTTTTCACTACGATGGATTTTCTGACCACGATAAACCCAGCCGCGATCACATCTACTCCAGGCTATCACAACTCCGCCGATCTTACCAACTGGAAGAAAATGAACGACAAGAAATTCGATTACTTTTTGGTTCTACCATAGCATCCAGGATTATCCAAGAAGTCTTGTCCCAAACAGGGTATCAGTCCTCGGTAGGGATAGCAAGTAATAAAAGAATTGCAAAGATTGGTAGCGGACTACATAAACCTGGTTCAGCCACAATTTTGGCTCCTTCCTCTCTGAACCAATTTTCACAATTTGTTAAGATCCAAGATATTTCTGGGCTGGGTGGTGCCTTGGGGGAAGCAATAATGGAAACTTTTGATATAAGAACAATTTTGGAGTTGCAAGGGATACGCCATAAAAATTTGGCTTTTTGTGAGTTGCCAAGTGGCCAAAGGATTGGGTATGAGAAAGCAGAAAAGGTTCTAAACTGGGCGTATGGACTTTGTGAAGACGGTGTGGTACCGGAACGATTTTGCAAATCTGCAACAACTTCCAAAAAATGTTATGGTAAATTGAAGTTTATATGATAACGGAATTTTAGTGCCGGGCAAAATTAATGTTGGTTTGGTATAATGTGTTATAAATTTGTACAGGTAACTGTTACACTTGGTCATTGATTGTGGATGAGATTCAACTCCAATGCGATCGGATGTGTCACCGACTCCTGTTTGAGCACCGAGAAAACAACAGACTCCCCAAAAAACTTAAACTGAGCATCTTTTTTACGGGTCCTTGGAAACAGAATGTTCATTCTATTATTGACAATCAATCCGTGAATATGAATTTAATTTGTTCTGGGCCTGCTATGATGAATACTTTTTATCGCAATTGTAATATGCAAAAATGTAATTGGGACAGGAAGGCAAGAGTTGCCAAAATTCAAATTTTTGCCGATTTCCCCGATGAAGCAGTTAATCACTCAGTGTTTTCTTTGGTCGCACAGGCGGAATATAATCCATTCATTTCTTGGCATGTTCTTCCTAACTATTGAAATTGTAATTTATTGACACATTTTTGTGTTGTGATTTTTTTTGTATGATTGATCATGATGTATTATCGCAAAAATAATGTCTTGCTATATCGAGAAACATTGCTTAATTACAAACTGGAATAGTTAATGATAATGTTTACACCTGATAATTTAAGATTCTTACACATGTCTTTAGAAATATTTTCGAACTTACTTTAAGTTAATTTTTTTATTATAAAATTCTACTTCCATGAGTCAAGTAATTTCCAGAATGTTTTCCGTAAGTCTTTAGTCTCTCTCGCAAGTTTTTGCGTAAGTCTTGTAACGCTGTGAAAAAGTAAAGACGAACAATTCCTTTTGGCTTTTTTATTTGTTTAATAGTTTATTACTTATCTTTCTTACACTCATAATTAATTACACCTATTTTATTTATTAGTTGTATTACTAATTTTCGATACAGTACCGTGCAATATCTGCCACGGACTGGCAAAACGTATTCAGTGCCACAAACAGACACAATATATATTTTAGAAGCGCACTAACATGCAGATCAGACCATGGAATATGCTATTTCAAAAACTGAATTTAATATCGGAATAAAATATACGCAAACAATCTTAACCAACATACAAGTCGTGCCTTGAATAATTTTACTTTGTATTGAATACGACGATCTTTTGGCGACAAATTTTCTCCACAGAAAACAATAAAAGTTGAACCAGGTAAACTTTTGAGAAGATTAGAAAGCGCATGCTTCTCCCCAAATACAACTTCCAGACAGGATGTAATTCATATTCAACCATTAACTTACGTAGTAACAAATTCCTATCAACACAGTCAAAAGCCGATTTCGCGTCATAATAAACAGCTATCACTTTGTAGTTGGGCTTATCCAGAGCTGTGTAAATAAAATAGAAAAATTCAGCAAGTGCTGTCTGACAGGAGCGATGCCCCCTGAAGCCGTGTTGTTGTTGACATAGCTTTGCTTCTATTCTACTTTAAAATCTCAGGATACTTAGCTACTCGGAAAAAGTGAGCGGTGTAGAAAAAGAAGTCGTAGAGTGTGGGAAAACTGTTTTTGTCGCAAGCCCAGATGCATTGGCGGCCGAACTTGAATTCTTCTCAAGAAAATATCCTTGGATAAATTTCTATAAAAGCAGAGAAACCCTTTCAGGAAAGAAAGTAGGAGTTTCAATAAAAAATTACGGAGTCTCATCCATACCTTGAAATGTGAACAGTTTGGTAGAGAGCGGAATTTATGCAAGATTGAGAACAGATAGTTATGAACGAAGGAATTTCAGGAGGAAACGTGTCGGAAAGTTTGACCCTCCAAAAGATAAAATGACAATGGATGGATGCATTTCCACTCTGTTCATTTTGTGCAGTGGGGGTGGAGCGATCGGGGTTTTGGTTTTTTTATTTGAACTGTGCAATCATTCAAGAAGATTAGTTTTTGAATTCTTCCGAAGACTTTGCCGGTATGTTTTGGGCAAGGTAAAGAAATAATAAAAAGTTTTTACATACAAAAAATATTTTAATCAAGTATATAAGTAGTTTTGTCTCAATTATGTTATTACGAAATAAATCGACAAAAATAATTTCAATACGGATGTGACCCGCTTGGAATACATCCGCTTGGAAAAACGGATAATTCTTCTTAATTATAATCTTTACATTATATTACATTATTCATATTATTTATTCATATTACATTATATATTACATTACATATATTTTTTTTCACATACCTATTAAGGGTTGTTATACGCATAGATATTCCAAAGTTGAATGAAAAAAGTTTAAAGGTTCAAATAAGATAAAAAAATGTTGTCTTAGCAACAAAAATCTAAACACAAAGCAATCGACTTTTTTAATCCCCGAAACACCATTTTATGGGTTGCTAAGTGTTGGCAATTCCGGAGACAAATATTTACACTTCCTCATCACTGCTTTTACGGCTGCTTCGACAAAAGCTCCACAAATATACAGACTTTTCTGGAAATTACATCTTAAAAACGCGTTTATATCATATCTCGCTCTGTACTCATTAGGCACTGCTATAGCATACCAAATAAACACGGGTTTCGAAGGTTGGAGCTTTTGAACATGTTACCGTGAGTCAGAGTTATCTTTTAGATTTTATACAAATTCATTTCAGAGGCTAATACTATTGATTTCCATGTCTTTCTGGCGAGTGAAGCGAGCTGTTTAGGTTAAACAAAAAAGGAAAATACAAATAGCTCAGAAGAAGTAATTTTTTATTTTGAAATACGACCCAATAATTTGTTACATAAGTCCACATTTCAAACTGCCTGCCTACGCCTACGGCTCGGGCTATGTGAAGGCTGTACTGAAGGTTTTGCTAGCATTTTTTTATTACTTTATACAAACATGGCAGCATGTGTACAAAGTTGGAAACCGTGTGTCACATAATGATTGAAATTAGTTCAGGTAAACTTATGCTGTGACCACCCCTTGCATGATTAGCCCAGTCATTAAAAAACTATTAGGAAGAAATTATTACTTTTTAATGACTCTCAAAATCTTATCACAACAATGGATTCAAATAAATAATTATAAATTTTATGGGGTCCAGGAACAATAAATTGGCCGGGATCAGTACTGCAAATTTTGGCTAAGTTTGCATTTGTTTTCGATAGTTGTCAATTTGTTTGGAAATTGTATTTTACTTGGTTCTTATTCATACACCCACTCCTTCACTTTGTAATATGCAAGCTCATGCTATATTACTAAATCAATTATAATTCCAATCACCCGAGTTAAACTTTCCCGAATAGAAATGTAGTAAATTCACTGCATCTTTATTTGTTAGAAAGGAGTGGAAATGCAAGTTAAAAACACTGACTTGCTCACGACCAAACTTCTCTTCCAGTTTTGCTTCCTGTGTGGAGACAGAATCGAACCGGGTATTTTATGTGCATCCCTTGAACTACGGACGCACAAAAGTGCAAGGTAATTCTCTGCAAATATGAAAATTCTCATCTTGCATTTAGAGCGCCACAAAATTTGACACACAACAAAGAAAAATTTTGTCTGTCATCACAAATTTGTAGCTATAAATTTTACTCTGCTTGCGAATTACGCCAACAAAAAAATACACATTTTCGGCCATATGAAAATAACTTTAGTTCCGCAATGGGAAACGCATGCCAATGAATTCAAGGCATTGGAACAAATCTGACCCTGAGGTAGGAACTACCATTAACTCCACTCATATCTACTTTCACTCTTGCAAACAACTACAGTCGGAAAAAGCCGAATCCGGGAAATCTACAGCACATAAAGGAATATAGGGTTAGCATTCTGGGGATGGAGCTCACATCTTAGTTCACATTCGCATTCACTTTATTCAGGACACTTGAGAATTCCACAACTGAATATAACTACTATTTTGCGGATAAGAATCAATCCAATCTAATTATGGATACGCGAATTTAACCAGGATCCGACTTCCTCACCGTTGTGGTTAAATATTAAATTTTGCTCTTTCTCAAATACTCACCGTGACAGTTGTCAATATTCACTATAATGAATAGTACGAATAAATCATTTTCTGAACTCTGTAAAATCAGAGTCGCAGCCAGTTGGAAATTTGTTCTAGCACTGCTCGTCCCCTTGGTGCTTCTTCCTCTACTTTTCCATCAGGATGGAGAACTAGACGCAGGAGGAATCACACAGACTGCAACGGTATTCTAATCTATAAACATAAATACTGGAATAATTGGTTCCGCATACCGAATTACTTGTTTGGATTTTTTCTGCACTTTCAGAAATTTAAAACTTTATATGTGATAATATTGATGGCAGTGTATTGGGCATTTGAAATAAGGTACGTCCCAGATTAAGTGACACCGCCCAATTTTTTGTATAAATCAGAAATCCGTAAACAGACTGGCTTGAAATTTTCGGTATATATAGCCAATAACATTTTTCCCAAACGGATTTTGATTCATCAAGATCAGACGAAGGATACCGGCGATATTGCCCCCTGAAGTTAGGTGTCACCATTTGGGCTATGACAGACGCATATTTTGAAATAAAAAAATCAGTAGAGACTTCAAACGAATGAAATACTACAACAGTTCAAGAACAACCTCTCTTCGATATAAAACCGTCGAAAACGGGTGTAAAAATCAAAATCCATGGCGTGCGGAAATCATATTGCGCAAGCGTCCAAGGATGGCATTCGATACCATTTTTTGAATATTCCATTCCACAGACCGCAGTAACAAATCCTGAGATCAACTGAAATTTTTAAAATAGTTCAAGATGTTTTCTGAGCAATTTCCAAAAAAAATTGCAATAAAAATATTGAAGCACATTACATAAAATAAAGGTCAAACCTCAAACATTGAAATGTAAGACAACATTTTCTGGTCTTAATTTCAAAATTTAGTTCAAATTTTAGATTATTGGTTGTTAAGTAATAGCCCAGGCATCTGCCTTTAAGAAAAACGTAACCGCGAAAAAACCGACTCACAAATACTCGAGATATGGCTTTTTAAAGGTTAAAAAACGGCTTGAAAAAACTCCGTTTTGGCACTTTCCAAAAAAGATGGCTCAGCTTTGAAAGACAGTTTCTCCGGGGTCCATTAACCGATTTAGACAAATCAACCTGCATTCTCTGCAGAAGACTTTGGAGCATCAAAGTACAAGTTTTCAGAAAAATTGGTTGACGGGTTTCGATTTTATATGCAAATATTGGGCGGTGTCACTTAATCTGGGGCGTACCTTAATTCCACTCCCAGTAACAGCACTAATACCACTGGTGTTATTTCCTGCTCTTAATATTCAACCAGCTCGTATTCAATATTACGTTATTTCAAAATATCCCAATTGCACAAATTGACATGATTTTTTCTAATTGCAGATATTGTTTCCGAGAATTATGCCAAAAAATCCAGCATGATATTTCTGGGTTTGAATAAATATTTATTTAAATTATTCCGTCACTACAATTGACTGATTTCATTTGTGGGTGTGTCCAGGTGGAGTTATTGTTGCTCTTGGAATAGAATTTTGTGGATTGCATAACAGAATTGCTTTAAGAGTTATGAATATTGTGGGATCGTCTCCAGTCCAAGAGATTACTATTGCTCCCTCCATTTGCTTTGAATAATTCACTTTATTTGACATTATTCTGTACACAGACTCCTTTTTCGAGTCATGTTTATAGTGGCATTTTTGTAAATGTGGGTATCAGCGACGAGTTGTGTGGCAATATTAGTTCCAGTAGTTTGTGCCATTATTGACGAAATTCATGAAGTAATTGTAAAGAACAAGCCGGATTTTAAGGAAACGCTGTTTGTTCGATGCAGTAATTATTTGTGAAAGTGCCAGATATAAAAAATGTCAGATTATTCCTAATTTTTAGAATAATGAAATTTGTGGAATTAAAAAAATTCTAAAAAAAATCTAAAAAAAATTCTAGCCACCCACCAGCAAAAATTTCCTCATCCAACTAACAACGTTTGACTAAAACCCGACCTGTATTTAATTATTAAACTCATTTTTAATTGTGGGCTAAATCCCTTTGACAACCAGTATAATATTTTTAGAGTCCAGAAACATTATCTAATGAAGAAGTTCGGAGAAAGTCCATTACTGGAGTTGGTGTAGAAAGTCCAACCCTTGATACTGGTCGCACTTCAGAAGATACTAGCTAAATTCCCCGCTCTGCTGTATTCCCGCTCACTTTATATTTAAAAATAACTTATCCTTAAACTTTCATCGGCCATTAAACACAATCCGCGTTCACAATTTTTATTTGATTATTGATTTTTGTAATCAGCATCCGACTTCTGACGTCTTTATTCAGTTTTTATTAACTTGTGTCCTTTTTTGTTTGCCGAATCCACACTTTGCCTCTGCGTCTCCTATTTTAATTTAGCCTGCGTCCGCTTTTTTTCTTGATTTTCGATTTACTGAGCGCTATCCTTAAATTACTCCAGTGCTATGTTTAATTTGCTCCAGCCCTGTCTTTATTTTACTCCTGCGCTATGTTTAATTGACTTCAGCGCTGTCTTTAATTTACTCCACAGCTACGTTTAATTTACTCCTGCGCTGTTTTTAATTTACTCTTGCGCTATATTTATTTGACTCCAGCGCTGTCTTTAATTTACCCCTGCGCTATGTTTAATTTACTCTTGCGCTATATTTATTTGACTCCACTGCTGTCTTCAATTTACTCCAGCGCTATGTTTAATTTACTCCTGCGCTGTTTTTAATTTACTCTTGCGCTATATTTATTTGACTCCAGCGCTGTCTTTAATTTACCCCTGCTTTATGTTTAATTTACTCCCGCGCTATGTTTAATTTGCTCCAGCCCTGTTTTTAATTTACTCCTGCGCTATGTTTGATAATCAAATCTCATAATCCTGCATGCAAACTCAAGGACAAACCACAAATAAGATATTTTATGCTGCATGAATTCCAAACTAAACATTACAAGAAATAATATGATATTCCTTTAGCTTTACCGGCGACAGTAAGCTAAAACTAGCTTGCAAAATTGCAGTTCTCTCATATTCTATTATAAATGGAAATCCTTAAGACAAATTTTTCCTACCTTCCACCAACCTCTAGATTTGACATGGGAAACATCGCAAAATGACGTAGGAAAATTTCATCTTCTATTCATTTTCGCCTTTTGGATTTACACCATAAGTTTTGTAGATTCTTCCTCTGGATGGCTCTCAACATTCCTCCAATGCTCATTAACATCCTAATTGCTTGGGCCTACCTTGCAATACAACACTATGGAATTCCCAATCGCAGATATTGGCCTTTCCTTAGGAAATTATGTCGCCAAAAAAACCCATCTCCCTTGGAAGATGATAGAACTCGGGAGGAAATAATGCACTTGTGGCAATCTCGGGAAGTTGGAATGTTTTTGAAAATGGAATATCAAAAATTGGGAAGAATAACTTTTCATGAAGTGGCCGTTCTTGCCGTATTTATTTTGGTATTGGTCCTTTGGGTGTTTAGAGATATTCTTGAAAGTTGGGGAAACGTCAATTATAAATCCAGTACTGGAGATTCAACTGGGGCAATGTTGGGCGTTTTGCTACTCTTTCTACTACCCAGAAACCTGTCTTTTCTAAGTAAGTAAAGGCAGTTGAGCATTATTATTTTTTGCCCTATTAACATAGTTGATGATGGTATAATAGCTGACAAAGAGATTTTCAAATATGAGGCATTGTTAGACTGGAGATTTGTTACGACAAAGATGCAATGAGGAGTTTTCCTCCAATTGGGGTCAGGATTTGCAGTTGCTGATGCTGTGAGTATAAGTCAAATCTAATTGTGTCAAATGTTACAGTGATTTGAATGTCTTTTTTTTCTTTCTTTTTTCTTTTTTAGTGCTTGTATTCCGGCCTCTCAGATTGGATAGGGAAGGAGTTGGTGCTATTGTCTGAGATTCCCAAACCCGTGCTTCTTCTTTTAGTCGTTGTCATGACGTCCATTATAACGGAAGTGGTTTCCAATGTCGTTTGTGCAAATATTGTCCTCCCCGTGATTGTTTCAGTGGTAAAATTCATACATATTTTGCTCCATTACTCAAAAATTATTTCACTTTTTCAGTCGAGAACTTTGGACATTCATCCCATGTATTTGTCTGTAGCTGTGGCTGTCACTTGCCAATATGCGTTTCTGTTTCCGGTATGGGAAAAAATTCATGATTTCTACAGAATATCATGTCTTTTTACGTTTTCATACACGTTTTCATGATTTTTTGCTAGATTGCAACTCCATCAAACACAATCGTATTTGCGGCTGGTAATTTTACAACTATTGAAATGGTTAAGAACGTAATATTTCTGAACGTCATTTGTATCGCTGTCCTCTACAATAATACACTAACGTACGGAGATTGGCTATTTAAATATTCAGAGTTTAAGTATCTTAATGATACAAAATTGTTTTAGCTAGTTCACTCAAGGAATAAAATAAATGCCCAAATAAATCATTGATAGATTTTGTAAGACTCTAGAATTCTGATGTATGTATTTATTTCATTTTTGCAATAATACAATTTAACAATCCGCGAAGGATCTCAAACATTTATTCGAGTTTCAGTAAAACAGATTTTGAAATATTAAGTTTTTAATTCCATCAGTTATGACAAAAGTTGATTCGGGTGTGCGGTCCAACGCCAATTGAAAAGTTTTAGTTTGTTATACTGAAGAAAGAGTCATGACATGAAACTAGTAATATTTATGACCCCATGTAGATACAATCAATTCTTTTAAACAAAATTGTCTACTGAAACCAATTAAACTTTGTCTAAAAATTTTAATTGCATAGTCTCCACAACAACATTTTCATCCTCGCTCAACGAGATACTTGAAATTAGCAGATTTGGCTTGTATGCTTATTTTTCCGTTTGCAGATGTGGGTGATTATTTTCAAGGTCATAAAGTCAAGGTCAAAGTCATGGGGCCCTTACAAACTTATGAAAATTATGCCGTCAAAATATCAAAGGAGACAAAAATTCCAGCGCGACTACTATTGACCTCCTGCACCTTCTTTGTATCAAAATTTGATTTGGTTTTGGTGTAGAAAATAAATAATTTTATTTATGTCATAGGTTGGTACTTCAATTTCTCGGTTTGCACGTCCAGTCTTCGGCTGGTACGTCAATTCCACGGCTGGTACTTCAATTTCTTGTCTGATACGTCACCTCCTCGGCGTGTACGTCTTTTACGTCAAGTCCTCGGCCAAAGGTCCTTTGATAAACTTCTATGTTCCTCAAGATTTGGAGGTACAGTAGTGTAGAAATTTTCAAAGTACTTTTGGTTGTCGTCTTTTTTTTCGTAAAATGTGCAAGCTCGTCTAGACCTCTACATTTTCGACTGAAATTAGAAGGAATAAATTGCTTAAATGATTCCAACCTGACTGAAATGCATTTAATTTGCTTGGAAGAAAGTTTATAGGGTAGCGGGCCTTCCACCCAAACTGACAGTAATTTTTTAACAATACCCAAGCAAACTAAATGCATATAGTCCAATGGAACTTGTGCAACTATATCTAACTTTAACTTTTCTAAGGGGGTGTTTCCTTTATGGTGCGATACATACCATGTTTGTCTAAACGATTCATCTGTATAAGCTTCAGCGTCGCTTTTCACAGGAAATGTTACTCTATTTCGATACCAGTTTCCCCGTCGATAACATCTTTCGCACCCAAAATATGCATTCTGTTGATTTATATTTTTAATGAAGCTTCGGGCTGGAGCATCTGAGTAATATTATGTTGAAAAGCCCAGCTGACTAATTGATCCTTTTTTGTTATAGCAGGTACAATAATCCCATTATTCAACAAACTAGTCAATTCACTATCTATATAACTAATGTCGCCATCAGTGATATTTTTTATATCCGTTCTACCAATTATCAAATTTTCTAATGCTATTTCCTCCGTAAAATTATCACTAGCTTTAGAGTTATTCGAATCCATTCCACTAATACTCATATTTACAAGATTTTTTTGGGGATCACTACTTGAATTACCACGGGTGTCAGTTGGTCGTTTCTGGTTCCGGCTGCCGAATTCTCTTGAGGATTTCCTGTACTTCCGCTGCTATCCTCCTCTTCCTCGTCCTCCTCGGTGTTTGCATTTGAAACCTTTTGTTGAGCTTTTTTTCTTTGGCCGCTTCCCCCTTTTCGATCTCGAGCCTGTCTTAACCAAGTTCCAATTAACTTGTTGATTTGGTCATCAGTGGCGTCGGACTTAGTGGCCTTGACTGATTCTGAATAAAAGGATTCCCGTATTTAAAAAACAGAACAGAGTACAAAAGCTCTGGAAAATAGATGACTTTTGTCATACCTCGGACAAATCTTGCCAGCTCCAAATTTTTAAATCCTACTTTTCCAGGTGTTGCTGTAAGCCTTATTTGAAGTGCAAGCTCGTGAGAAATTAATGATGACAAGGTGTTGTAGACGTGTTTGGGATGAAGGTATAGAAGGTTTATATACATATTTTTCTGTAATTGTCACTTACCAGATTGTTGGGGTGGAGGTTGCATATTTCCTGTCACTGGTTCCGGTTCACCTTCCGCTTCCTCATTTGTAGCGACGACATCGTTCACTGCCAAAAATAAATTTTTGTCCATAAATAATCATGACAAAGTGTAATTCCATCGTGTTTAGCTCTTACCTAAATTGAATGATGGAACTGTTGGCACGGCGGTAGGTTGAGATAATTCTTTGTTTCGTCGAGACTTCCTCCGGGGTGTTTCCAGGTCACTAGATTCAATCCCCTTTACTGACTTCCGGGCTTTGTTGTGAGCCTTCTCAAATGTGTCTACAACAAATAAATAAATGAAGTTTTTTAATGATGCCATCAATAGAAAGTTATACAATGAAATAGAGTATTGAGAATATTTATAAAGAACTTACCGTAAGATCTTAGAATTTCAATTGTCCACCCCGGCCAGCTACCCCATCAAATTGTTCTTGAAGGGCCAGAAAACCTTTGGGCTTGTTCGCTGGAAATTTGGTTTTGCCTTGGCACTTACTAATCCAAACTGATGGTACGACTTCGTAGGAATTGTCCGCAGTGAAATGGACGACCGTAAATTTTTTTAAATCCATTTCGAAGCGAGACTTTCTAAAGCTACTTGAACTTGTGGTGGTGAAGAAATGCCTACAAAACTAGCTAACCGCCAGCTGCTGGAACTTGGTTATTTGTACAGAATGAGTGACGGTAGACCGTTACAGAATTATAGGTGCTGATTAAGTACCAGGTATTTGCTCAGAATCCGGTACCGATATACATGTAGGCATATCGAAACCGATTGAATGAAGAAAAACCGGTACTGATTAAGCAGGTTGGAATATGTTTATTACTAGTACTGATTAGATTCCGGTAATACCAGTAAGTATGCCACATTAAGCATTATTCATTCATTCGATGCCGATTTTAAGGCATCTGGGAAATCGGCACTATATCTGTATTTATCGTCATTTCTACTGGAGAATAATCGGCAGTATGTGCTCGTAGGGAGACTATCTTCAGAACCTGTTCTATTTAACTTTTTGCTATCCCTCTTTCTCCCGTCATATTCTTCTCATTCCTGAATAATTCCAAACTCGACTAGTCTGTCGCTTACTTGTTTTGCCTTATCCAATAAAATCAAGTACCACAAATAATAATAAGTTTCTGTAGCCCAAAGGAATGTGTCACAAATTTCCATGAAAAATGTTAGGTACAATAGACCTACCCAAATATCTACTACTTACTGTTGGTACTCCAATAAACGGATCTTCTTTTTTAAATGAATAAATCACTTGGTCTTGTGTCTGACCATTGGGGAAAATGAATATGTCATTTGCCGTTGTATTTTTACCTTTCCGCTTGCTAACTAGTGCATTTATCCAATCATTCCAATAACCGGGATACAACTTTATTTTGTAGCCATTATCCAAAAATTCATCAAGTCTTTTAAAAGGTTGGTATTCATATTTCACCACTAAATCACTTGTCATGTAAAACTCATACTGACTAACAACAACTAAACCATACAGCGTCATTAGAAGTAGGACTAAACTACTGCCTCTAGATTGCCGTAACAAATTCGCAAGTACAATAAACAGCTGATTGAAATCACACCGAATAAAACCATCCACAATTTTAATGACACCTGCTGTAAGTTCAATTCGTTGTCGGCAAAATATAATGCTGTGACAAGTGGTAAAAAACACTCTAGACCAACCATGGTTCCCCACGAAGTGGGTGTAATCAACCACGCCAGTAATGAGTTTTGTTCCATTTTGGGTGTCTCGTAATGACAATAAAGTATGAACCATGGAACATGATTTGTTAGTAGGGTGAAAGACAGATAAGCAGTGGAGTAGGTATATCTAATGTACCCATTTTGTTTATAGGAATTCGTCAGCGTTATGTTAAAAGGGCGGAGAATGGTATTGTACAAACGATCTTGTTTCCAGCAATTTGACCATGAAATTAACGAATAATTGATCTTGCTACAGTCTTCTTCTTCCTCTAATTTGAAATATCCTCCAGTTGCGGAGTGCATTGAGATGGGATACTTCCAGTACTTCCTATACTGCAAGATGCTGAATGATCTGAAAACGAGAGGAATGTTTATAAAAATTTGCTTTACAAAACCAATTTATTACCTGAGTCTATTGGCACTTGTTATGAGGAAGTATTGTTTACAATCTCCGCACCACAAATTCCACTGTTGTGTAATTTATGCCCCAATTCTAAAAAGTAAGATCGCAAATTCCACTCATTCTCCCATTCCGCATTACGTCTCGACATCAGCACATCTATGACTACATAGTAGGGAATTCGAGTAATCCAGGTTGGCACGTCGAAATGGGAAATAGTTTTCAACTAGTTTTTGTTGTAATCTAGTTTGCTTCCAATCTGATTTCGAAGTAATGTCAATGACTAGACTACAAGTTTCAAAATGGAATTGTTGTCTAGGACTTGTAAAAGGCATTGGAATTTTACCGAATAACATTTTCAAATTGTACACTGTTGCAATTACATTATTTGTGGTAAATAGTGAAGTTAGTATTGCTAAATTTTCGTTCAATGTCACAGAATGAATAACACACTCGGAAAAATCATGCAGAGAGATTTAGAGATTTAGAAGAGTTAAAGAAGTTGTCGTTAGCAATAGTAAAACCAGAGTGATACATAAATTCATATTGTAGATCTTTTTGTAGTAAGTATAATTCACAATTAGTGTCAATGATTCTAAAGTATGAGCAGGAATTGCATCTGGAAAGGATTTATTTACTTGCTCCCACATTAAATAAGTCTGCCAATTATGTGATGGTGTAAAACTACTAGAGAGGATTGGTTACTGACGTACTAGGTGCACCTATATTGCCACAACAATGATACTTTTGCTAATACACAGTTTCTGTAATGCAAACTGAAAAGTCTTCTAAGTTGAGCAAGTATTTAATACCTTTACAAAAAGTTAATTTGAAAAAGGAATCGGTGGAATACAGTTGTGAGTGAATTTGCCATTTACTAAATTAAAAACTTATCCACTGTCTACGATCCCTAATATGTTGCTTCATTTGACGTTCATATTATCATGAATAATTGAAAAAACTATATA
>JAAXNX010001498.1:0-17572 GCA_036491905.1 Folsomia manolachei | reverse complement strand
ATGCTCGAACCCTTTCTAAAACTTGACACCGACATCCCTTCCCCTGTGATTTGATCGGGTTGGGAATACAGGATTCAATTAAGAGAGGAATTTCTTTTTTTCTATTTGCAGTTCATCCGTTAATCAAAGTATCAAATCGTAAGAATAAGTTTTTGCAAGATCTATTAGTCCCTCCGATGACCGTCACGCACCATTATTTTTTACGTGACTTATTAACAATAGCATGCCTTTGAAACAAATTTCTAATTATTGAAAATATAATAAAGTTTTAATGATTTGATTTTAAGAACTGGTGGCTGCTCCTGGAGGAATTAATGTGACGTTAGAATGGTAAGATGGACGATATATTTGTGATGTTATTTTTGGACGTGCACCTTACACCAATTCGACTTTTCTAGTGGGTGTGGGTTTCCTTATTTCTGAATAGGGAAATAAATGATCGTTACTAAAAAAAATATTTGTATTTCAGCTTGGTCGAAGCCGTGCCTCGACCTGTGGTGACTTGGTTCAAAAAGGATGGTGAGAGGTTTAACTTTAATTCGATTCTTGTCGACTTTTCTGTGCTATGAATCTTAATTCTATTTCGTAATACGACTTTGCGCTATTTACAGTATTGTGATTCAAAAGTGATAAAAACACCTTATTGTATTTTGTGAAAGAGTATTCGAAGTATTAAAAGTAGGGTCTCGTGTATACTATATGGAATTTAGTCTTCTTCGTCAAGCAAAATTCACATTGCTTATTGATTTACAAATTTTATAAACAAATAATTTCCAAACTCAATAGTGGCATCAACTTTACTGGCCTTTTTAAATTTTTTGTTCCTTCTTCAGGTCAAATATTTATTCAAATCACGTTCTTAAATGGTATGCCTGTTTTCCTTTTCTAAAAAAGCAATTGTATTCAGACTGTCTCCCTCGTACTAATATAGCTTACTCTGGAGTATCAATTATTATTGCTGTTTCTTTATACAAGGAAGCTTTTCGTCCGCCATTAGTTTAGTTTTAGCCTTGCTTGTAAAGTAAAGTAAAGCTGGGCCAGATTTTGTTGGGTAATTTTCGACAGCCTCAGCTCAGTCTTTGTGAGTGTTTGAGAGAAAGTGACTTTCTGAGAGGAGAATGATGCGGAGAAAGCGTGAAAGAGAAACTAATGGAGTCATTCATAAAGAGAAGGAGAAATTGAATGAGGCTACTAATGTAATGTTATGGGAATTTCCTGTGTTGGGTGTGGTGATGCATTTTTAAGTGGATTCCCGTCTTAGCATTCTCAAAAACAGGGATGGTTCACAGATTTAGGACGGAGAAAGCACAGCCTTCCTTGATTTTTGTAGACGTCATCTTCACTAGCTGTTTTGAGTCAAAGTGAACTATTTTTTATCAGTCTTTGTCATTGCCAGAGAGTAAGGATTATAGTAAAAGTACGCTGAAATTACATATCGTATTTGGCAAAACTTGGATTCGGAAGCATTGTTTTCTTTCCATTTATATTTGCTACCAAAATAAAAAAAAGTTTTCCATTGCTGTTGTTGTGATGAAGGACGATTTAGCATAATATTTCTCTCTTAGACATCGATATCCAGTGCAAACGGAGTACACGAGTGTAGGAGGCAATCTGGGCCCAATTCTTGGAGCACAAATTGGCAATAGCTTCCATGAATGGTTGGCGGTTTTGTTGGTGACGAGATACAATTTCAATTTCGTCTTCGATATCTCCCTTTCCCACTCCCAATTCTTATTCTTGGATTCCGATCGTCATCATGGAGGAGAAATCATTTCTAGAAAGAAAATCCCTTGGGCTTATTTACACCCGTGACACAACAAACCAGTCAGTCGCTTCTTCTTCAATCCTTATCCCTATTTTTCTTCGCAATAATTGAAAACTCATGTGGCTTGATGCTGGACGACTTCACTGACGTCACCGAACTCAAATATCTCTTTATGCATTGTAGGTGACACATTTTAACAATAATATTTTTGTTACTTGTTGAGACAAAAGAGTCGGAATTACCGGAATAGATGGATTAGGTTATCTAAAAAGTTGTGAAACCTAAATGGCACAAATGTGAAAATGAGAAATAGTCGAGAAGAAAGTTTACAACAAACATGAAACAGCTTTTTATGTAATCCATCTTTTTATAAGGAAATCTAAACTTTCCTAAAAAATTGAGACTATGTACATATTTTTTGTGGTACCGTGAACACATAAATTAGGTCAAAAAAATGAAATCTGCCATTACCACGAGTTTGATTTTTGCACAACGCGGAAATTATTAGAAAATTGCTTGAATTAATCAATGCAATTTCCAAAACATTTTCAAATTGCTTTAAATTAATTGCAAGAATAGAATTGGATACTTACTACTCACGTGGATTAAGTAAAAACACGATTCTGTCAACCTAATAGACTTTGCAATATTTTTAATATTCATACTCCGCTGAAAATAAATTGCATCAAAAGTTTTTCATATGACAATTTCCCTACGCGACTTGCATAGACATCCGCCATTGACTAAAATGGTGCGAAGACCAAGTTAAACATTATTGAATCTATCCACGAGAATAGAAACAATTATGCTGAATAGAACATAAGGAACTGGAGGAAGAATGGAAGTGAAGGAATGTTGTAACGGGTGCTCAGGAAATCGTCACATTTCCAGAGAACATTTATATACTTGCAACTTGCTCGTTTGGAAATGTGGGAGCAGGTGTGGGTTGGCCATGGTGGAAATGAACAATGTTATAATTCTCATTCTCACTTCATTCTCAAGATTTCTCCCTCTAATCGTCCTCCTTGACTCTTTGGACTGGTGAAAGTGGGAGTGGCAGTGAAAATGAATAGGAGGAATGAATATGAATGCAGATGAATATTAGTTGTGAGTGGGTAGAGAGGTTCAAGCAAGGAATATATATTTACTTGCCATATTATGCCACTGCAAGACATTGGTTTGGCCTGAATGACGACAGAGGAAGTTGAAGTGAGAAAGTGAAGTGGAAATGAGGTAATCTCTTAAGCACTTCTTACAAACACTTGTCAAGATTCGTTGCCTTCTGCCACGGTTAACTAATGCTAAAATAGAAGAAGCTATTCGGGTTTGGCAGTTTTTTATGATCGAAATGTTTTGTTTTCCTTTCCAATTTCAGATCTGTAAATAAGTTTAAGAAGTTATTTTTCGGAGAGTATTGAGTAATTCAAAGCATTTTACGAATTGGCGGAAACACATTGTTTCGACAGTTTGTTCGGTTACTTGGACGTACGTAACCGTCAGAGCGGGTATCAACATCATAATTGCACTAATGGTTTGGTCAGATTACCTTCACACTGCTGGCCTTTCTCTTGTTTCAAAGGAAGTATGGCTTGATATGATATGTCTTGATGTTTTACTTTCTTCGCCCATTGTGTCAAGTTCCGTAAATGTTCTTTCCATCGAGGTTTTTCCTTATTTTGGATTTTAGACTTAAATTAAGTCAAAAATATTGCATCCATGGGCGTAATTGGCATTAAATTTTGTAATATGAAGTCCGATATATAAGCTACAGCAAAATGAGGCGCTTGACAATGTGTGTTCTGCCATTGATAGACAATTGAATCTAAGCAAAAACTCACTACCTCAATTTTCGAGTTTTATTTTGTGACTGAATAATATTCACCAGTTTCCGTGTTACAGGACATGGAGTGAATCAATTAATATTGAATCAAATGGGGAAGACTCTGCAAGAAACGGAACCCGTCAAGGAATACTCTCTCAAAATGAAACTGGCGATAAATAATCTCCAATCTCCAGATTTTGGAGAATACAATTGCTCAGGTAAAGGCTCATCATCAATGTAAAGTATGTGTTTAGATAGTTAGCTGTTACCACTATTAAGTAAGTATCCCTCATCGCGAAATTATGGTTTCAGTTGAAAATGCACTGGGAGGGGACTCCGCTGTTATCAAATTACAAGGTAATCGGCAATAGCACGTGTACTATGATCACGAGCATACATAAATGTAGAATTGTCGGATAATGATATGCAGACCGAATTTAGAATAATTTATATATATCTTACTTTTTAACACACAGAACTTCGGCCACCTCCAACTCTTCGCACAACTACCACAATTGCACCAGACTGGCGAAAACATGGAAAACACACAAATGATCGAGATGCAAATGGAAATACAATCAAACACTCCAAAGGTCTGATTCCACTACAAAGTGTCACTATCTGATAAAAGGATTCTGATTTATCCAAGTCCAAAACATTTTCAAAATTTCACACTTTCTTTCCACAGATAAACGAAAACAGGGTCGAAAGGAACATTATCACCGAGATTACGAGTCACAAGAAGGAGACGTCGAACAACATCTCACCACTTCGTCATCTCTCTCATCCCTCAACGCCATAGCCCCAGTGGGTGTGGGTGGGAGTGGTCTCAGCAAACGGAATCAAAAAGAAGTTTCTACGAATACAAGACTGCACAATTCAGAGTTTCCCAGAACCAGCTCATCATCCTCCAGCACTTTCCAGCATTCTGGAGAGAAAATCACAATAGTTTTTAATAATTTAGGAAGATTGTCTTTAAACACAGTATTCAAATGCTGTCTTCCGCTATCTCTTCTCATTCCAGCTACAAATCATCTCTCGACAACTTTCTTCCTTACTTTGACTGTATACTTGGTGTGGAATTATGGGGTTTAGTAATGAGTTAATGACTTTCGTTGAATATCGTTTATTTTATTATTATGTAATTATGTATACTGTGTGTATTCATACATACGTGCATGTATGAAATCACAGTATAAAATATACTTTTTTATAGTCATGCATCAATTTATTACATGATGGATAAATTAATAGGTATAAGCTTACAAATTATTACGGTCTCGAGTGCTATTGGAACTGTAGTATTCACAGCAAATGAACTTGGTGCTCAGACTATCAAGAAAAGTTGACTTTTTAAGGGTGAAAGTAGAAACATGTACAATTTTTACTAATTACAAAAGAATCATATCTAAATACGATTTCTTCTGGGCAAGTTAATGGGCGGGTATTAATCGTTATACTATCTGAATTGCAGAAATTTCGCAGATGCGGAAACTTGAGAATCTTCTAATCTAATAATTGATATGTACTATGACAGATGGATTGAGAATTAATGGTAGTGCATATGCAGTATCAGTATTACCACTTTTTCAGATGAGTATGAAATGAATAAATGAGTTATTCTTATTCTTCTCACGAATATTTTAAGTAGTGGTGATACAAATAAATACAAATTGACCGATTGAAGAATTAACTGTATACTCAAGCAAATATCAATTGAAGGGTTTGAAAGGAATGCATTTATTCATATGCTGTTATCGTGATATTTTATGTGCTAGTTAGAATTTTATTTAATAATATTAACACGCAGGTGTTCTGTAATAAATTACAGGGCAAATACAATGTGTATGCTAATTAGCAATCTGTTAAAAATCTTTTTTAAAAGCGAAATAAAAACTTATGGCTTCCACTGACACTGAATTGCGGGGGTCTATAGGCTAGGATTATATCAGCTTGATTGACGAAAACTTACGAGAACAATAAATAGAAATGTTGATAAGCATAAAATAAGTCAATACTGAATAGAATGTAGCTGAATAATAATATTTAGATGTCTAATAAAATTAGAATTTATTCAATGGTCAACGACTTATAACCGTGTACATCAAATATTGTTTCTACTCAATAAAAAGCTTACTACAGATATAAAACTCTATTTGCATATACTTCATTTGCTGTATATACAAACGAATTTTGTCAATTCTAAATTAATTAGGATTCCTACTTGGATGAATTCATGTTCCTATTTATTTTCACGGGAAGGGGTGTACAGCATCGTCACTCCTGGAAACGGGTAGCACAACATTATGAAGAACTTCCTCCAAAAACCCGATGCCTTTCAAAACCCCGACCCAACAAACCCCGAAATGCAAACCAATATCTCAATTTATTTATGTCGCTCCCTACTTTTGACATCCAATCAAAAGCTATAGTAAATAACTTTATCAGACAAATAATTCTAGGAGTAATTTTGCATTTTGCATCTACCTGCCAGAATTTTCAAAAGCTTCCCTGACCTTCCTGTGGGTCCAATTCCAATACTCAGGTATGGTTTGTTTCTTTGTTTATGTATTTATCAATTTTTATTGAAAATCGAACCAATAGCGTGCGTGCTTAATTGGCATTTCTTTGACTTTGGCTCGTACAGTAAAAATATCTCAACATGGAAAACGCAAATAATCCCAGACCCGCTCCTAGAGCCAATAGGAAAAATAATAGAAATCGTAAAAATCGTGACCGTGATGTCCAGAGTCAACCTCAAACCCATCCAGATTCTCCATCACCTTCAGTGTCAAGTCCAAGTCCAGACATTGAAGAACTAGAGGCCAGCCCAGCTCCTGCTTTGTCTCCCATAAGTAAACGCCCTGATTCTGGAAAAAGGAATAAACCCTTCGAAACCGAAGTCTCCTCAGCCCCACAACCTGTTCCATCAACCAGTTCCTCAGTTCTGCAGCAGAGAAATAGAGACACTCCCCACACCTCGACATCTATTCCTGATCAAAAAAATACTCAAAATCCAGCTCATGGTCGGAGAGCAGAGCGCCTTCGCCCCCGTCAAAGGGAACCCCCAATTTCTGTGGAAGATGACAATGATCTGGATACTTCGGATTTAAAAAGACAAATTGACAAACTGGAGCGAGATTTGCAAAGACGGGATCGGGAGTTGGAGGAGGAACGTATCGAGAATGAAAAGTGTTTGGAGTCAATTAAACGCTTAGAACGAGACAAAGTCGACTTGAAACGGGATGTGGAGGGGTTTAAGGATGAGGCAGACGATTATCGGAGGACACTGGAAGAGTTTAAGGAACGGAGTGGCAGGGATAGGTCAAAATCTCAAATTATGACAATGGAAAAAGGAAGAATGGCCAAGGGTGAGGATATTGACAGCGAAGACGAGGACTTTGAGGATGGGAGGCATCAGAAAACTGGTTACGACATTTCATTACAGCAGAAAAATCGGGAAATTCAACAGTTAATTGAGGACACTGAGGTAATTATAATTGTACTGAGAGGTGCATGAAAAGCAACAAAAATTAATATTTAACCAAATATCCAGCGCCTGGAAGAAGAGAAAGAAAGTTTGCACGAAAAATTAAACTCGCTGAAAGATTCCTTGAGTGACGCCACGAGGCAGATTGAGTTAATGACGAATGACCACTTTGAATTTAAATCACGACTTCAAAAAGCGGACGAGAGAATAAAACAATTGGAGGAGGAAAAGGCCGTGTTATCAATAAGGGAGAGGGAGTTATTGGGCTACAAAGATAGACATGAACAGTATCTGGAAAATCTTTGTAATGCCGTCGACATTCGAGTGGATGTGTGGAAGGTAAGAAAGTATTTAAATTCGAATGTCTTTAACATTTTAAATGCACACTATGTCTTATAAATACGTATTTTTGTGGCAGAAAATCATGTTTGATAAAGACGAAGAGATTGATCGACTCAACGCCAAAATCTCCTCACTCATGAGTCAAATACCAAACACCCAATTGGACTCGGAGAGATCTAATATTCAAATAATGAACCACGTCAGTATAACATGCTCATATTGTCGCGACTTATGCTTAATCTTTATTATAATTGAATTTATTCACAGAAAATTGCTGAACGGGAACATCAAATCGCACTTTTATCTGACCAGCTATCACAAGCCACTCACGAGATTGAATCAAATTCTCGTCTAATTGAGTCCCTCCAGGCCAAACTTAATTTGACGGAAGATTCCAAAAAAACGGAAAAACTTGTAAAATCCCTGCAGGGCACGGTACGAAAACTGGAAGATAAACTAGAAAGACGTTCAAAGCAATTATCCCACGTGGAAAAGGAAGCAGAGGAGAAGTCCAGGACTCTGACATCTATAATGGGTCGAATGGCAAGCTATGAGTCTGGACAGTACGGACTTTCGGAAGCAGTTGCGGAAATTAAAGACCTCAAAACACAAATCCGTATCAGAGACAAACAGGTGGAAGGAGTTACTCAAGAAGTTAATGTTATACAAATGCAAATTAATGATCTTCAAGAAGAGAATGAAATGCTCAGGGATAAACTTGGGCTAGAGAATGATGCCGATTTGAAACGGGAGACGAGGCGGTACACTCGCACAATGAAAAATGAGCTGGCCGCTCTAAGATCAAAGGTTGGTCATTTGGAGGAGGAAGTTGTGACGCTTAAAACAAGAAATTACTCACTGAAAAAGCAGTTGAATCAATATGACTTGAGTCAGCAACATGTGACGAGTCATGTGTCAAGACCTCCACAATCTTCTTTGGCTAGTTTTGCTCCTCCAGATAGAGACCGTGATGGTCCGGATGGTGGGAGTGTTGCTTCCGCTTCCACGGATGCTGTGACACAGGGCGACATTTTTATGCGTAATTTAACAGGTTTTGGCGTCAAAAGTGAAGAGTGGAAGGAGAAGTTATGAAATTATTTTGGAAGAAAATAGTGCACTTCGGCGAGGCCTTCACGAGATTTTGGATTGCATGCATAAAATGACAGGTTGGTTGTGGCCTAATCATTTTGTTGCTTGCTCTGTTTAATGTTTTATACAATTTCCGCTTGCTTCCAAATACTTAGATGAAGGGAACACGGAAGTAATGATACAAGCTCCCGTTTTGGAAGAGTTGCTCCGTGAAATGTCAGCTCGTGGGTGGGTTGAATTATTCCTTAACAGGCAGACAAACTGAGTATTTCAAACAGAAAAAGTTAGTGTCGCAATAATAATTTTTATATCCTTGCAGAATTATCAATTATCCATACCCGATTTCCAGTTTTCACATGAAAGTAAGTAATTTGGAAGGAAAATGTTCCCAACTCAGAGAAGATCTTCATCGTTTAAGGTTTGTGTTAATAACCACTGTATTAAATTCCAACAATTTCAATTTGATTATTTTTAATATAAATTATTTTATCAGGCATGAAGAACGGGTATGTCGCCAAGAGCTTATCGAAGCTCAAGGAGTAATCCGCCAATTGACAGAACAACTAAAAATGGTTGAATTTGACTCTCGGCGACCGAGGTCATCAGCATCCCGACAGTCCCTTTCAAAACGAAATGTCACCTTCCAGCGGGGAGAATCCTTGGATCCCTATGGCAGAGGTGGTGAAGTGGAGGATGATCCAGAAATTATTAATGTGTTCAATAAGCTATCGTCTCAAGAACAAGGTCGGGATGGAGCTTTGTCTCCAAGTTTACTAATGCCACCAAGAAGAGATTTCATATCAGAGAGCCTCCAACAAGAAATTGATCAACTTCGAATTGAAAATGAGTCATTAAAGGAGAAAGTCAACCAAGAGAAAATTTCAACTCTGGAACAACTCCAACATGTTCTTCAGAAAGCGAACGAACTCTTAAAAGAAACAAATGGGCCACAAAAATCTGAGCTCAAGATTGAATATTTGCAAGCCGTTCGCGAAAATCAGACAAATGAAATAAATTCTCTGATAAAAAGGATTGCAGAAATTGAAAACGATCACAGTGCACGGCTAGGTTATCTTGAACGTTTCAAGTTAAAAGCTATCCACCAAATCTCGGCATTCCAACAAATTGTTGAAGCCAGCGTCCCTATCCACTTGTTCCACAGTGTTAAAAAAGATAACCGCATCCTTTCCGATAAGATTATAGAACTTAAGGAAAAAGAAGAGTCCCTCGTCGTTAAAACAATCGCTTTTCACAAAAATACCCAAGAAGTCGTAGAACTACGCCGAGAAAAAAACAGTCTTGAAGAAGAGTTAAGCAAATGTCAAGCCAGACTGTTCGAAACTGCTGCAGGATTGGAGGCTCTAAACGATTCAAAAGCGGCAAGGCCTTTTCCGTCAGGGTCTAAAGAAATTACTCAAAATTTAGAGTCCGTATCCCTCAAACTCTCTCATGCCCTTAAGACCAACGATTCTCTGAAAGAACAGGTGGATGAATTGAACGACGCAAAGAAACGGTTGGAATCCCAAGTCCAAGAACTTGATGAAAAATACTCCAATTCCTTCAAACTGGAGAAGGAAGCTCGGGAAAAATGCCTGGACACTGTGGCTCGGGAGGAGTTTGATCTCCTTGTTAACAAGCTGGTGACCATCGAAGAAAGTTTAGTGGCTGCTAGTGATGACGCCTTAAAATGGAAGGAATTGGCTGAAATGACACAAAATCAAATCAAAGCCATTGAAAATATAAAATACTTTGAAAAGTTGGAGCTGGATTATTTGACCAAACAAGTTTTAGAGCTTCAATCTCACTCTGATGAAAAAGCCCTTCTCGCCAAGGCTCACCATCAAATGCTTACCGGAGATAAGGATAAGCATCTCGCGATACAACAAGTAGAAAAGTTGTTATCCAAACTCACTCAGTTAGAGGCGCATGACTTGCAGCAATCAAAAATTCATCAAGAAAGGGAAATGTCACTCATATCCATGCACACTCATGCTATTATGCGCTATAGAAATCTTTTCTCTGCCCTGCATGAGGCACATACAACTCAGTGGGGACATGGACATGGGAAGGGTGTGACCTCATTACAATCCAGCGATTTACAAGAAGCCTTCGAAATGTTTGAGAAAACTAAGAAAAAGTGTTCCGAGTTGGAAGACCAGCTTTTAGAGGAAAGGTTGAAAGGAGAAGAATTTGAGCAAAAATGCAAATTGTTGGAAGCTGCCCTAAGTTCTCTGAAGGATGCCTCTGGTCAAGAGGTGGTCTATGATTCTTTACAAAAGGTTCAAGTGGCACGAGTTGAAGTGAGTTTTGTTTTTAAAAACTACAAATTATGCACTTTGGTCTTGAGTTTCAGAGTCCACTAATGTATTTGTTATTTACTAGGTTGCACGATGGAAAAGGAAAGCAGAACAAAAGGATCGTGACTGTGTGACATTACAGGAATCTGTTCTTCGACTCGAGTCCAGGACGTCAGAACTGGAGGAGGATCGAATAAAAATGGAACACACTCTGGAACTGAAGGATTCTCTTACATCAACTCTAATGGCCAAATCTATGGAAGAGCTTCACAATCAGCTTATGCCCAACACGTCATTTCCACCTCAATTAGCTCCGGTTCAAACCCTTTCCTCGACTTCAATGCCACTGATGACATCAAGTTCTACAAATTTTGAGACACTCCTCCTTCCAAAATCTACTGAAGATAAGGAATGTCAGTCAGAGGGTGATATTTTAGTACAAACGGTTTCTGCGACTGCCACTGCTGACCTCGACAAAAGTATGACGCAGTCTTGGATGTCTGAAAAGGAAAAAATGGCTCAAACTTTGGAGGGTTTAAAAACAATGGTGGCCGAACTGAAAGGAAATATAAGAGCCAAGGAAGAGGCTTTGAATGAAATCCGACTAATTAGATCCAAACAGGAAAAAGATACCCCGCCAGTGCCCATGGCAGGAGATTGTTCAGATCTTCAGGATGCTTTAGCTGTAAGTGGATGAATTTACGCTCTAATTACAACATTACTGATTTTATTCATTTTTAAATTAATCCCAAGGTCGCTCGTGAAACAATTACTTCACTCCAAGACCGATTGAAGTCGAAGGATGATAACGTTAATCAATATCGCCGACTGCTGGCTGAAGTTAGGACAGAAATGACAACATCAACTGAGCGACATGTGCAAGAAATGCGGGCCTTGCAAATGACCATTCATCAGCAACAACAAGCTTTCACGCGGTATAAAGTGTTGTGAAAATTTTTATGCATACCTATAAAAATTTTAATTTTGTATTTAATTTTTTATAACAAAATGCCTTCCCTCCAGAATGAAATCAACTTTAAGTCAACCCGTACGAGATTCGACAAACGTCGAAGGAACCATCAAAGACCAATTGACCCGGATTCATGAATTGGAGGATGAAGTTGCTCAACTCCAACACGCCATGAGCAACACGGCGGCTCAGCTCACTGCCGCAAGAAGTGAGGCACATCGTTGGAGATGTCATGCTGAGTCTAAAATTAAAGAAGCCGACTCCGTTCGAGATCAACAACAATCCAATTTCGAAAGTCTGGAAGAATTGAGTTCTGTGCGACAGGAATTGCGAGAAACGCTCCGAAAGTTAGAGGAAGCTCAGCAACAAGTATCCGCATTGAGGACTGGCTCAGCCAGGGAAAGCATGACGGATTTGGTAAATGTCCTAAGGATTGAAATGGAGGAGAAGGACAAGCAAATTGAGGCATATTCCAAGAGTTTACATAATTTGAAGGTGATTTAACTACACTCAAATTATGAGCATTATGCATTATAATGGTGTATTTACAACGGCTAAATTACTCATAGACATCGGGTACATATTCCGACAAAAGTAGTCTGGAAGAGAGACTTCATACGAGGGAAACCGAACTCAATCTGCTCAAAGATGAGATTAAGGAACTTCATAGAACGGTAAGAGATTCATTTGTGGCAGAGTTCATGAAACTTCTGACAATGACCTCGCCGCTTATTTGTTTGCTATCATGCTTGTTTTATAGGTCGCCGCACAACAATTAAGAATCAGCAAATCTAAAGCCATCAACCAGAAAACGGGAGTTTCATCAGAACTTGAAGAACTCCGGGGAAAGCATAAAGATTTATTAGAAGCAAAGACTAAAATTGACAAAGAATTAGCTGATCTTAATAAAAAACGGGATGAAGATGAGTTAAAGAAAATTAAGGTAACGCAATCATAATTGCTTAATTTTGCATGTCACTCATTTTCCCATTACAATTTAACTTAGTCGTCAGAAACCATCGCTCGGTGGGAGGAAAGCAAAAAATGGAAGAAAAATATCGAAAAGCATGAAGCTCGTATTCATGAACTTGAGGCAGAAAACGATCGTGAGTTTAATTCCGTATTATTCTCTATTACTCAAAATAGTCTAAACATTATGTAATTTTGGCAAATATTTATTATTCAGTACTAATTGTGTCAAATGCAAAAAAATGAGAATATTATTAAGTATAACAATGATAATTATTGAGAATATCTTTCTCGAAGTCTACTCAACAACTGTTGAAATTTTCTTTTAGATCACGGATCAACATTTTTGTCTTTAAAAACGCACCTTGTGAAAAATATTAACAAACCTTTTAATTTCAGGTTTCAAACGCACCTCACAAAATCTGAGGTTAACAATTACACGTTTAGAAAAGGAAAAAATTCTTTTGGAAACAAAGAGCTCAAAACAAAGCTCAAGGGCCAGTTCCGCATCGGCAGCGACTGAAAAATTCGCCTCCGAGTTGTCTCAAGCTTCACAACAATCTCACATTTTAACTCAAGGAGAAATTGCAAGGTTGAAAATTCAACTCCAAGATTTGCAGGAGTTGAACGAAAAAATAGAATTTGAAGGACGGGAGGAAGCTGAACGATTAAAAATGGAAGTTAAGCTACTCAAGGAGAGAATTGTTTCACAAGAACGACAATTGACGGCGTATCAAATTGCACAAAAGGTATTCATGCCTTAAATGTGTGTCGACAGTTGACCTCAAAAATATTGTAATTTCAGGGGGACACCAAGGTCATTGCTGAAATTGAAGGGATGGCTCAGCGAGAGGCACAGCTTCAAAAGGAAATTCGGCGTTTGGAAGAGGAGAACTTGAATTCAAATCTTCAAATTGAACAACTCCGTTTAGAATCTCCTCGACTCAGAGACAGAGTTCAATATCTTCAAAGGTTACAAACATAAAGTTTGACAATATTGTGCTATTCGTTTCGGTGGTATTAATTTTGAAAATGTTTTTAGAATGGTTGAGGCTTTGAAGGCGGAGAAACCGATGGTAATGCAAGGTGAAAGTGAAGCTGCGGCTGATAAAAGGAATCAAAGGACGAAAAGTCGTTTAGCCGAATTGGAGAAAACAATGCTAACCCTTCGACAAGTGATTGATAAATTGCATGTGGAAAATCAAAGACTCAAGAAGAAGCCTCCTCCCCCAACTTTGGGAGGTAGAGTTGCATCCAGCGAAAAGTTGAAGGTAATATCATTTTGCACAGATTTTTGGTTTATGCAAAATTAAGTTTTGATCAATGTCCTGACTGACTTTCATTTTTAGACCTCAATTGACAGCATAATGGAAGAAAATAAATCCTTCTTGGACAAGATTCAATATTTGGAGCATGAAAACGAGAAATTGACAAGGAAATTAGTAGAATCCAGTTCTCGTGTGGAGTCATCAGAGTCAAAAATGACGGATGCGGAGAAGAGAGCTATCAGTGCGGAAATGAAATTACGAACTTTCTTAAGTAAATTTTCCACACACGTTATATACACACTTCCGAATTTGTCTAATAATTGATTTCCTTATTGAGATGTTACCAATAATAACACTGGAGCAGAAGTGTCGGATTCCACTGAGCCCACTTCTGATGGAAATATTCCTCCAACCACCTCCGGTTCAAGTTATGAAGCCCTTTTACAAAAAATGAAGACGATGCAGGAAGAATTAGATGCAAAAAGTCGTCTGCTTGCGGCTGCAAAGCAATCTCTGAGAGCGGCGGAGAAAGCCACGGCACCCAAACCCACAACTTCCCCAAGACCAAGAGATGATCAAATTCGAAATAATAAATTACCCGTCCCCGCTGCTACAAGTGCTTATTTGGCTCTTGTGTAGCGGAATTATTTCGGATAAGCCATAGGACAAAAACTAAACTTCCTCTATATTTGTAAAGGTCCTATAAATATTCAATGACAAGACGTATGAGTCCCTAGCTAATTATTGAGCGTGGTATGACAAGCATTTTGTAACCTGTAAAATTATTACGGGATTTGTATTGATGAGTTTTGTACAAAATAAAAATTTTATGTTTGAATTTGGACAAATCGTAATTATATGAAATCAGGGCAGCAATAAGGTCAAAATATGTATTTTCCAATACCAAAGATGCCGTTAGATGCTTTATGTTAAACCTGACATTAATAAAATAACATTGAAAGTGTCTTCAAATGTGTAAAATGCTCATTTTATCCATGATTTAATTTTTCATGAGCATTGAACTTTCTCCCATCCATCATTGAATCAGAGTCTGATTATCAGAATCTCAACGAGGAAGAAAGTGGGAAACTGACACAAAATCCACCGGTTTTTGGATGAGGAGGAGGAATTAAAATATTAAAATTAAGGAAATTACCAAAATTACTCTGGTGCGGACAGTAAGGTGGGACTCAACTAAAGGATAAGTAAGTCTTAAAATAAATAAATAATTTTGAAATTAGTGAAGAAATTATTTCTGTTACACGAATTAACTTAATTTTCTGAAATATATAGATCTGTTGCCTCCAGTCCAGAGTCAGACTCCAGGATGTTTGGGTTCAATAGTGAAACTACAGGTAAATCAACAATAATTAATAATTTATGCAATAACTGCTGGAGTGGAGTCAATTTTTACTGTTTTCCAAGATGCTATAGTGCTCCTCTTCTTATCCTCATTTAGGAATGATTGAAGATTCCGAGAGCGATGAATTTCGAGATCATTTTAAAAAGAACAACCGGATTCGAGAGTACTCGATACATTCCTCTAAAATTCATACTGTCGCGTGGAATTGTGAAGGGAGACGGCTAGCTTCCGGTTCCTTTGATAAAACGGTCGCAATGTTCACTCTGGACAAGGACAAGCTGGTGATAATTCTTTTTTTAAAAACATGAACAGAATGTAAGAAAGGAAAACACTTATACTTTGAATTTTTAATTGATTACAGAAAAATGACCACGTATTTAAGGGTCACACCGACTCCGTAGACCAATTATGTTGGCACCCTCAACACCCAGATTTGCTGGGCTCTGCCAGTAAGATTTGTTATAAATTTATATAATATTGTAATAATACAAGAATCTGATTTTATGGTTTTCAAATAGGTGGTGACAAAAGCGTACGAATTTGGGATGCTCGGTAAGCTTCAAAATTTTCAAGTAATGACTGAGATAACTTCATTCTAACTTATTTTTCCCACAGGAGTCAAAAATCTATTGAGACTTTTCCTACCAAAGGGGAAAATATTAACATTACATGGAGTCCGGATGGGAACAATGTGGCCGTAGGAAATAAAGAGGACCTCCTCACATTCATTGATCTCAGAGCGTCAAAAATCCAGCATGAACAACAGTTTAAATTCGAAGTGAATGAAATAACTTGGTCCCCGGATGGAAAACTATTTTTTATCACAAATGGACAAGGATGTATTTGTATTCAAGAGTAAGAGCTTTCTTACTTAGAAAATTCCAAGGATAACCTAATAACTGAATACGTTTTAGATTTCCTTCTATGATCGAGGAACATGTGATTCAAGCCCATCCAGCAAATTGTATCTGTATTAAATTTCATCCCGGTGGTCACCAATTTGCGGTGGGTGCAGCGGATGCTGTAGTTTCATTGTGGGACTACAAGGAACTCGCGTGCATTCGAACATTTACTAATCTTGACTGGCCTGTAAGAGCAATTAGCTTTAGCTGGGATGGAAAACTCATCGCATCAGGCTCCGAAGATTTGAATATTGATATTTCCCATGTTGAAACTGGAGAAAAGGTCGGTTTCATTTTATTAACGGCAGCTGTGATATTTTTATGCACAACTGCTGACTTTTATTGTTTAAAATGATTAGATTTGTGAAGTTCCCGTCGAGACTCCAACTTTCACCGTAGCCTGGAATCCAAAACGAGATGTTTTGGCGTATGCTTGTGATGACAAAGACAAATATGAGAGAGATAGGGACACGGGGTCGTTGAAACTGTTTGGACTTTCTGTCGAGTAAAATAATTTATTTTTAATTACATCCGTATATCTTAGAATGGCGCTAGGGGAATTTCCCTTAGGAGAATCGATTAGTTAATTTTATAATTCGGGGCCATGTATATGCATATATAAATATAGAGGGTGGAGAAGGAACAAAAAAATAGTTTCTTGAAGGTGAGAAATAGATTCTTCGTGTGAGCTACGATTTTTATTGTTTTATTTTATCTATTTTATTCTTTCTTATAATGAATTTTAATCACTTATGCTTATGCTCAATTAGTTCAGAGACCACATGAACCGTGAACTAATGTTCCAATTTATTGTGCTCTCTGTACTTAAAATATTTTATTCCAGGATATAAATTGCTATGACATTATTCAAAGTGCGCTATATTCTTCGATATACGGAATGTCTCATAAACTAACCCGTTTTTTTAAATTTTAGTCTTGTTGACATTATTGACAATAACCTTGTAGGCAACAATGTTCCGTAGTTTTAGTCGATCCGACATATTTTACTTTTTTTTACATGTTTAACGGTTAAAATAAACACTCGCTCTTTGACATTGAATAATATTCGAGAACTACAAACTCTGTATAGGACTGGTTAAGTCGTTTTGCTTCCAAATAAGATTTAAATTTAAATTTATCATCATCAGAATTGTAAGAGTGTATGTCATGAAACAACTTTACACTTTACACAACTTGAGTTGAAATTCGTAATCGGGAAAGAATAAAATTAGTCATGGTTTATTTAAAGTTCTGCATAACATGAATGCAATAGAGATCAAAGAATCAAGAAATTA
>JAAXNX010001497.1:0-17584 GCA_036491905.1 Folsomia manolachei | reverse complement strand
TCGGATGTCGGAAGTGGGCAACCAACAATCTCAACCGGGGTCATCCAATGATACGACGACGTAATCAGCAACAAGCCCGACTTGGCACCAGTCCCTATTGCTACGGACCCAGAGGTTTGTCATCCAACTCCACGAGTTACATTTACACACGTCGTACCGAACTCTCAAGGGCCCCTCCGACTTATTTTGCCTGAGACCAACAGAGCTCTTCATTGAGCACTCAATTGGAAATGGTGGCCCTTCCTACTAGATCTTGAAAATATTAGAAACTATTTTATTTTATATTATTTTATCCGTTGCACGAAGTTATAACGCGTTTATTATTTATACAACACTCTTTTTTGTTAAGCCAAAGTTTTTGTGAGATTCATGAATAAGTTAATTTCTTAAAGTACAATGCAAACCTACACACATTCTGTCTGGACCTTTGTTAAGTTGATTTTGTTTAGCGACAAAACTCCTCAACTTTTGATCTTACAAGTATTTTTTACGTTTTAGGGAAATTCAAATCACTATCTACAGTAGTCCGTGCCTACTCCAGCACCGAGTGTTAAATACCTCAAAGATGAGGTACGTCCCCCGATGTCATCATTCACGGTTTAAAAAATTTACGTAATTCCAGGTTTCAGTATTATTGTTGGTTACAATTGGTTAATGTACTTAGGAAACTGTTGCATGTGGATTGTAATAAGATATATTTATGTTTGGATTAAAAATTTGGGTGTAAGATTAAGTCCAACCGAATTAAATATTGGCTTGCTATATAATTAATTGTTGTACATGGTGCTACCATTTATGTCAATGAATGCATAATTGTGATACAAATGGGTAAAAAATAAAATTACAAAAATTAAAACTGAGATTATAAAAATGGAAAACGAGATTTAAATGTTGAGATTGACTAATGTTCTTCATGCGATGTGTTATTTGTACCTACTTGCTTTACATACAAATACAGGGTCTAATTTTGTAATAGTTTCAAATGAAAAAAATGTGGGACCTAACAATGTTCCGAAGATATACGATATTTATTGTAATAAGATATATTTATTTATGTTTGGATTAAAAATTTGGGTGTAAGATTAAGTCCAACCGAATTAAATATTGGCTTGCTATATAATTAATTGTTGTACATGGTGCTACCATTTATGTCAATGAATGCAGAATTGTGATACAAATGGGTAAAAAATGAAATTACAACTGAGATTATAAAAATGGAAAACGAGATTTAAATGTTGAGATTGACTAATGTTCTTCATGTGATGTGTTATTTGTACCTACTTGCTTTACATGCAAATACAGGGTCTAATTTTGTAATAGTTTCAAATGAAAAAAATGTGGGACCTAACAATGTTCCGAAGATATACGATATTCTAGTCATGAAATTAGTAAAACTGTCGAGATTAAAAAATAACTCAATTGCCAGAGTATTTTAAGATTAAACAGTTATTTAAGGTTTTATTGTAACTTATAAAATAGAATTTATTTTAAAATATCTACCTGCTAAAAAATCTATTTGTTGTGGTACACAAATTGTGAAATGTTCTTTTTGTCTTTTCAGAATACAAAATTAAAATTGTATTTTATAATCCGTACTTAAACTTGTGATATGTATGACCTTTTGAAATTAAATATTTTTTTAATCCTTTGGTTTATAATGAACCACTCGTAATTAGCATGAAAATATTTTTATTGTTACATGTAATATATATATTTTAGTGTCATGATGGAATGTGTTAATTAGTGGACTGGTGGAGAAAGTTATTTTGTTTGAAGCTTATTCACTCTTGCCAATTTATTTATTGTTAATACTATTGATGTCCAATATTTGCTGTGTTAAAAAATAGATCTAATATAATTTTCAAAAAATAAACGATTTTGACTATTGATGTGATGAGATAATAGAAAACAAATTAGTTTAGAGCTTCTTCTTGAGGACAGGGATCTCCTGGGCTGAGACGCTGTATTGATTGTCAACTCCTCCGATTTGAGTGTGGACATCGGCCTTACCGTTGATCTGTAATTTAATGTCAAAAAAGTCAGTTTCTATCCGAAATTGTTTGCCTCGTTTCATGCAAATATCCATAAATATTATAAAAAATTACCAAATCAATATTTGGACCAGTTTCACTGATGGGCTCGGCAGATTCAGAGACAACTCGGTAACCATTTTCGTCCTAAAAATGACAATCAATTATAACATAACCAAAACCTCCAATAGCTAAAATTATTTGTATTATAACAACTTACCGCAATGTAGTTGACAACCTGGAAAATACAAGAAAAATACAGAAATATGTTAATACACGCATGCAATTGAATACAGCACAAAATATTCAGGTCACTTACTCGCTTGAAGTAGCCATCACTGTAGGCATAACTTCCTTCGACCTTAAGTCCATCTCGGGTTTCTTGGCGGATGTGGGATGAATCCTGGATACCATCATCAATAGCTGAGCCAAAAGAGTACTTGGCATTCTTGGCCTGTTCATCCTCATTCCGGTGTCGTTCCTCGTCATTAGTTTTGTAGCCAGCGTTGTAATTGTAATCCGTTGAAGCTACTCGGATGGGGGCCTTGTGAACAGCCTTGACCACTGGCTTATAAACCATGGCCTCCTCCTCCACGATGGGCTCTTCATGGACGACTGGAACTGGGGCCGGGGCAGAAACATGTCCATACGCCTTTGGCTGGGATCGAAGTCGGGCAGTGTACTCTCCCGCAGAGAGGGCGACAACTCCGAAGAGAAGAGCTGCAACCTGTAATTGATTATGGCAAGGAAATTACTTGTTAATCTTAACTTAGCTTACAAATTATAATTAGTGGGTTAAAATTTGTGAAGAGGTAGCTGAGATATTTCGGATCTTACGATAGTCTTCATGATTGATGAGATGATTTAATTGGGCTGATGGAATTCGGATTGCTTGGTTTGAGGAAAGTTGTACAGCAAGACTAATTATTCTTTTGGGAGTTGTTGGCTCGAACTAAACTAATTTTCGGAATGGATGCTTTATATACTCCAAGTTGGAGTAGAAAGTGAAAACGAGGAAGGCTACGGAACTGGATGCGCTGTGTATTGATTTCCTATCTTATTCTGCTCTTTAAACCTTTTATGTAACGTTGACCCTGTGAATCTTGGGAAGAAACCTTTAGCATATTTTTAGAGTGTCCAAGACCAAGCATCCCACATACGGAAGGATTTTGGGATTTCTCTTTTTGTGACATTGACATTACATTGAGAAAAGCATTGTGTCTCGTCCAAATAGTGACTGCATGTGGTGTGATCCCTTGGGATGACTGGAGAACGTGTTTCCCTCCTCAAGGAAAGAGAAGGGATTGTATTCAAGGTTTTATGGAAAATGCTACACTTCTTTTGATTTGACCCCGTCCGACTTACTTGTTTGTATTGACATTTGGATTACGTTTGAAGGGGTTACGAGCCGAGATATATTATAAGAAAGTACTCGCGTAGTGCTCAATGGACGTAATTCAATTGAAAATAGAGTGACAATCTCAATCGTATATTTGAAGAAAATGGCCCTGAAATGTTGGTCATTGTAGATTTTCAATTTCTCTTTTTGAGCACACTTCTTTTGATCCAAAGTTCACACCATGTCAGCAAAAAAATCTGGACCAACGTTGAGTGGTCTTTAACAATAAAATGTTGAGAGTTTATGGAAGGACATAGTCCTAAATTTTATTGTGCAAATCTTTATGAGCATCTCAAAAAATCTCACAACTGGAGTTTGTCATTTTTAGATAGTCAAGAAAACGCTGAGATCAGCAGATGAGTTCACATCACGCAACATAATGCTAATTAATTTTATGACGATGTAGTAAGCACGTTCTTAAGCCTATTGACGTTAGGACCGTGTAGGGTCAAATGTTTCAGAATTTTGAAGTTTTGATAAGCTTTTGAGCGTGTAATATTATATAATAATAATATTATAATTTGAACAAGGGATCAATTTCGTGTGACAGCGTCGCTTCAAACAAAAATCAATTTATGATGGAGTATTCCTTGAAATTGTAAAAAGTAAAATATACCAAGGATGTGAAGACCCATAAATTATTAAGCAGTAAACAAAATTTAAAATGTTTTTTTAACAAAATTGAATTTATTTGGTTTTACAAAGTTCGCTACTCGTATGCTAACGAGATTCACAGGGACAATACTTGAGCACTGAATTACGTGACTACAATGTACCGGTCATGACATAGTTTTTTAACTTTGGACTGCTTTTCGGGCTCAACCCAAACTTTCAGCTGCATCACAATTAAATTCTAGATAAAACAATAAATAAATATATAAATATATATCCCTACAACTAATTAACCCTGCGTAAGAAAAGCTACATTTATTTGTCCACTAAGCTGTATTTAGAGTTTGGCAACGGATCAATCTGTTTTACTTAATTAACCTCCTTATCATTGGGATTTAGACTTTTTCCTTAAATACACATTTCTAAAGAAGTTTGCAAACAAAACAAAATATGAGGCATACATTGCAAATGCTAGATGAATATTGCTAATCGGTCGTCTGCATTCTTGGCCAGAGACTGAAATTAAGAAAATTTAAGTTAACTTGACCGATGTTTCAATTTTTTCAAATTTCATAATAACTCACGTTTGATATAATACGTATTGATATTAATGACGACGCCAACAACCATCTGCATTATTTGGAATGTGGTAATAGCCATTGGAACATGCTTTGGGATTTTGACATGAAGAGCTTTCATCGCATAGTAAAAGTACATGGTCTAAAGACAAACAAAAGTCAAAACTTTCACTCACTGTTTCTGACACAACTTTTAGACAGAGCCTTTCATAAATTCCTCCATTGTGACATATTTCCTTTGTTATGTCATACCAAAAAGTTACTTTTCTCTTTGTTACTTACCATATGTACGGCATAGTTCATTGTACAGAACCACCGACTACTTGGGTCGTAACTTGCATATGCGAACCAACAATAGATAAGAACCGTCACATGATGATACCTGAAACAAAAAGTTTAGAACAAGAATGTAATTTATCTCACCCGGTACCTATATGAACGGATCTAAACAGTTGCATCATTTGATTAATTCCCAGCATCCGGCATTTCCAGACAGGAAGAAAACGGGAAGGAGGAGTTGGATAAGAAATTATTACTTACCAATGGAGAAAAATAAGCTTCTGCTTCCTGAGGATGATAAAAGCAGTATCTCCAAACTCTAGAATCTTGGACCAAGCGAATAAAAGACCCCACAGAGAAGTTGCGACATTGTGATTATCCCTGCATGTGATATGAATGGGCACTTATCTTAAATTGAGTTCTCGTTCAAATACATCTCTGGGTTCAGCTAAGGTCATTTTTATGTTTTGTACTTGTATTAACTTACGCAAAGCAAACGGAACGCTGCAATCCACCAATAGGAGAAACTGTCCATTCATACACCTAAATAAAAAAAACATATTCATCTTATTTTACCCGGCTGTTTTTCAGTAAATTCGGTCTTACCAATTCTGGTATGGAGCGCATAAATCCCAATGCAGAGAACAGGGCAAGGGTCACATTCCAGTAGAGAAGTGTTTTACGAAGGTTAAAGGGCTCTCTATTCTTCATCCAATATTGTCCAAGGAAAATTAAAATAACATAAATCCCTGACGCATACAAACTAACGTTCCAATGTCTATGCATCCAATCGTGCCATTTTGTATGGTCATATTTTTCCAATTGAAAAATGTGAAGGTAGCGATCATCGTAATGAGGTTCCACGGGTGGACCTAAATTCATTGCTTATCAATCCATCACCAAATTGTTAACATTTTCGCAGTCTCACCTTCGTGACCTGAATCCGGAAAACGGATTTCCACCCCCGTTATATTACTGACACGACTCACCATTATTACAGATATTTATTTGGTTTTTGTAAAAAAATGGCAATAATATCACAGAACAAGATATTGCAATCACACAATAAATCCTTGTCAAAAGGATTACTTTTGTATTCACTCGGCTTTTTATATGTCTATGCCTTTTTTGGCAAGGATCGTATTTTTACAAAGTTTCCGATCCTTTTATTTTTATCAAAGTTTTGCAAAAAAGTTGTAGAATCCACACCACCTTTATTTCATTACCTAGATGCCTTGCAACTTTGATCTTGTGTCGTATATTGTATTATAGGCATAATTGCATGTCCTTTATTGAAATCTAGGTTTTTGGGTTTCTTTTAAGTATCACGATTGATGAGATGTGATGTGAGGGTGGTTAGTAAACCAACCAGTATAGTATTTACTACCAACCACTACGGATAGATATATCATTAACTTTTTACATTCCCTAGATCATGTAGACGGGATCTTTTCCGTTAGTTGAGTGCATGCAAGTAAGTTGCAACATGTGTTAGTTATGAGGGGTCATATAATGAACGACCAGACGAAAAGAACGATTGCAATGTATTTTACTATCCAACAATCATTTTGCTTTTCTATATGTTGGGTTGAGTGCCAATCCGTGTCTTTTAAAAGCTTTGTCCCCTCTCCTACAAAACTAATCTCATGGGATTGTATTTAACATGATGCATGTAAAGAATGCCAACATTCACAATCATGCATGCAGCTTAGATATGTATGAACACGTAATAAATATATCACGTAGTTTCGTCCACTAAACTCATTTCTGTGATTAAATTCCTTTTAGCGTTTCTATTCGTGCAAAACTCGGTTAGCAAATTTCGATGTTATCGGCAGTTTCCCGTACGTACGCACTGCTTAGCTTTATTGCAATACTGGATGAGTTTTTATTTTGTAACCGATTATTGCGGTAAGATTATGTGAAGTTACTGAATTGAGGTATACTAGATATATTATTACAAAAGTTAATTTTGTACTGTAAGAATCCTACATAAGATCACGAGGATTTTATCGTCCAATTTCTTTTTTAAGTTAGGGATACATATGCTTAGTACAGGTGTTTGTTGAGTATGGGCACGATCAATGATTCATTTATGGCATACACAAAGTATGGAAGAAAATGGATGCGGTCTAGTGGTCGATTAACTTGCATTCCCTGATATCTGTATCAAGGGAATCAAGTTAACCGGTTTATCGAACCTAGCGAATCAGAAAATTTTCATTGAATTGGCAAAGTGGGATTCTGTGGATCTGACATTGCATAGCCTGAAGTTTGCTAAGCCTAAACCATCATAAATCATTATCATCTCAAGTTTTGTGCGAAATCAAAACTTATCTTACATGATATAAGCTGAATTAAGTCCATCCAGCAAAATATTCCTTGTATTTAAAGCAGTGCAGCATTTTATGAATCCCTTGAGTTGAGGAAAGAGGCTTAAGTATTTACTGGGTTGGTTGTTTATTCATTGTGAGTAAACAACTAAGTATTTAAGCGGAGTATTGTACGTGATCATGCAGTTCAAAGTTTTATATTTCAAAGATTTCCAAGCATAGTCTATGCTATGGTACATATGTACATCTGAGATATTAAGAGGATTTCATGGAATATTGTGAGTATGCAACAACAATGCAGGAAACTTCAATATAAAATCCGCTTTCGAATAAACCTTTACAATGTTGTTTACAAGTTTTTCCTTGAACATATCCCTCACTCAGATGAGGGTGAAAAATTTCTAGTTATCAGAAATTTGTGAAATAAAAAATGTTCAGATATCCGTAAGCCCTAAAAATTCAACACTGAGAATCAATTTCCAATTATTATCTATTCGAAACGAAGCTAGATTGAGTTCGGATGAGCACTATCACACTCTATGCGGAGTTTTCCCTATAATCATGAAGAATTCCAAGAAGTCAATTCCAAACAATCATAATGTCGCTTCATTGCTTCCAATGAATAATGAACGATTCATTTCAAACATTAATACGATGTACGTAACAAATGAAGCCATTATTCAATACTGGAAGAATCATAACTTTCTAATAACGAGCCATGAATTATGCAACACAGGTCACAGGTCTCCTTATCATGAAATTAAGCAGGGAATACCGAAATAGAGTGAATAATTTTTATTAGCTACGACGGTTAATGAGTCCGCAATGCCAATTCCCTGCAATTGTTCAGATCTCGTCAAGAAATGCGATGGACTGGTCAGTGAACAATGAGGCGATTAAGCTTCGTAGATGGCTCCTATTATCATATACTTGGAACAGCAAGTCTGCCCTATTCGGAATATTGTCGACGGAATTGGTCTCATCAAAATTTATTATCTAATACGGATTACCTAATAAGCACTCGTTAAATTTGACGAAAGAAAATTGAAGCTGCTAGGTCACTAACAAGAACTAATAACTTGTGTATTTTCACCACTTCCACCAACTTCTTACATGGCTGTTGCATATTGCAGGAAAGTTGGAATCACGATTATTGGAGTTTGTTAATTTCATAAAAATGCACAAAAACCAAATTTTCTCATAAAAGTTTGACGATTACAATTTATGATGAGTAGTCAGGTGTCCTGTTGCAATATGGATATTGTGCAATCGTTGCATGAATCCAGCTCCAGTATTCAACAATGTCGAAGTTCTTCTTTATATTCATTAAGTAAAGAGTAAATTAAAAGTTTTATGAAAGACAAGTGAATTTTATGAAACAACTTATTTGAGTTTTCTAAAAAGTATGATAAACTTGATGTGTTCAGTATTAGTTTGGATCAAATTAAACATTTTTATTAACTTTTCCAACAGAATTGTATTTGATTACATCTCTTTTCATTATAAGTGAATAAATTTGAATACTGATTCGGAATTCTTGTTCATCATAGTTTAATGCATTTCTGCACGACCCTTGTAAATGTCGGCGTTAAATTTTGATAGCCAGGTATTTTTTAATATCCTCCAGTAGAGCTTTGCTGAGGCCTCCAACCAAAACCACCAAACCCAATTCCGTTGGGATTTCCTGTAACAAAACGAATGTTATTACAATTTCCCACTAAATTATTTTATATCGCTCATCTCCTCTTGCTTTTCCACGGAATTAATAAAATAAGGCTCGGGTCCCAGTTCTATGAATCTGGGATGAGATTTAACTTTCTTTACCGTCTCATATTGAATAATTCATTTTAGCGAAGACAGAATTTTCAAGTACATTGGAATTGCTGTAGACTAATTAATTTTTCGTCTGCAATGCATGTGTTATTAGTAAAACTGACAAAAAGTCCAAAAAATTGAAATAAGTAAAGTGGTAAGAAGACGCCACTTGACATCTTTAATTAATGTACATATAGAGCCGTTTTGTAACTCTTAATACTGCTTATTAACGCATTGCTTATACTTGTATAATATTATATAAGTTTACCTGGGAAGGCACTGTTTGGAGCATATCTTGCACGTGGGCTGTTAAACCCTTCTGAGGCCAAGGGCGCTACCAGGGAGCTGCAAAAGATAATAAATTAGCGGAAAATTGTCTGCATATTACATTTACTTTCTCCACTTTGCATAAGAATAAAAATAGTGTTCTTTGGTCTCTAATGATCAAAAAGATTTTCTTATTCAACCTGCATCTCATCTCTAAATTTTGCTAAGTGTAGGAGCGCCTTTGATAACGAAATTATATAAATTGGAAAACCACAAACAAGCACAATTGACATCATTGTTTACGAACACTATGCAATGAAACTTTTTGCTTACCTGCCGGCATAACCGTTGGCACTGGCGTCTTGTCCAAGACTTCCAGCCCCCTCTGATCCTCGTACATCAACTCCGTACGGTCGATCATTTCCAGCACGGATTAGCTGAATCATGCCACACATGAGGACAATAACTGCTAAAAACTTATGCATTTCCGAACACTTAAATTTCGAGATTCTACTTTTGTACTGATAAGTTTGCCACAGAAAACAGAGTACTAGATTTGCATACGTGCTTATATTTATAAGGTTGGCCGCATAGACAGTTGGGAGGGAGATAATGACTTGAGCAACTCTGCCAAGTCAAACAATTGTTGATTTGTTTCGTTTACATGAAATTGAATTACCTAACAAGCTCCTCAATTAACTAAGTATGCGTATAAAGTTAGTTTTAAAGAAAGTGTGGGATTTCAATGCATTTCATTTCAATGATCATTCAAAAAACATTTGGTTCAAATTAACGCATGTTAACATGAAAACTATTACATTTGCAACAAACACCCACGTTGGATACTGATACGAAATTAGGTGAAAAAGGATTAAGTCTTAACCATGTAGTTTAATGTTAGTATTGTCCACACTTAATTAAGCGTTGAGTCTCTGGTAATTCGTAATATTGTGTTTATATTTTTTACCTTTTTGCCCATTTAAATAAACGTTAATCTGGAATTGATAATCATTACTAATTACACAGACCTCGAACCTTGAAACAAATATCTATTATATACAAATGGATAAACTTGCCAATTGTATACAGTAAATATCGACAATAAATGAATTGCCTTTTAACCACGATTGACATCGAACGCAGAGACTTGGTTTGTTTAATGATATTCAATGATATTCAGAATTGTCAACTTCTGCGTGTGACATCATTTCGTCATCCCAAATTTGAGTGGGTTTACTGCCTTGTCTGTCTGAGTGTGGTGAGAAAAAGGAATTCGCCAGTTTGATCTCGGTTACAGCCGTACAGGTTAAAGCCGTAATTCTGCTCAGCCTGTTTTTGACAGAACCAAAGATGTCATGCAGTTATCAAACGACTTCTAATCTGATGGTTTGGTTACAAACTTCAAAAGGCGAGTGATGATTGAAAGATATTTTTATTGTTCTGTTAAATATTTGCAAAAAATGATATCCTGAAGCTATTAAAAAAGTCGTATCAAATTTATCAAAGTGAACAGAAAAACTCAAAATCCGAGACTAATTAGTAATTAGTAATTACTGCATACTATAAAATGTATTCAAAATTTGATTGCATATATAAGATTACAGGTCGGTTTCCGATCTAGTCATTGGATTTGATAATTTTAACTAATTACTGCCATCTGACTCCTGTTTATCAGGACTGTCAATGTTAACCACGGACTCGTCCTTTACAACCTTCTTGCTTGTGGATTGCGTATCTTGAGATTTACGTGAGGATCGGCTCATTCCCACGAGAAAACGAGAGGCAATTACCGCAGCTGCACGTGGCGTCATTTGCTTTCCAATCCTTTTCTCCTTTTTAGCCCCTGGAGCGGTGATGTCCTCAACACTTTCCTCACTACTGCTTAAAGAAACTCCTCCGGAAGATGTTCCAGGTAGAATTGGATACACAGGGGGTCGAATATTGATTGGCATAATTTCTCTGCTCGTACCGGCAACTTCCATGGTCTCTCTGTCGTATTTCTCATCACCTTCCAATGTTACAGGAGGCAGTGGCGTAGTGCATCGCCCAATTTCAGGAAGGTCATCAGGGTCAGTGTCCAAATAAGCCTTTAACTCTTCGACACTCCCAATGATACTGTCATCACCCCGATCATCTTCTTTCATATATCTCCTCCGGAAACTGGGACTGATGACGCGACTGTCTGCAGTTGGAGAATGATGGAGTGATGGTGGTGGTGGGGAAAGCTGTCCATCGGAAGAATCTCCAGTCATGATAGAAATATCAAGTTCAAGGCTCATGTGACCTGGAGATCCAGGAACAAATGGGGTTGGAGGATAACTTGTCATAAGGTCGGAGGAAGGGTCAACATCCACGTCAAGAAGGTCAGTAGTGTTGATCCCTTTAGATCCCTGGCTGAGATACTGTCCCATTTTCGTGCCGGGAGGGAATAACTAGAGAAAATAGAAGCTCAACTGTTTTAGTAATTAGAAATGGTTATATAATCAAAATCCGGATTCAAAGGCCGGATTTAGTTCAAAGAGTAAAGCACGTACTAGCTAGAAATAGATTTTGTTGATTAAATACGACAAAAGTTTCTGAACAAATATTATTAGGATCCTAAGCCACAATTGGCTCACGTATCATAAACTCAAAATCCACGACTTTCTCTCGAAATATTCTCATTATTACAAATATTCATTATGTCGTACTTTGTCTCTCGAATTACTTACTTGTTTCATGGCCTCGATGAGTTTGGGTTCTTCCTTTGTTTTAATAATCACCTCATCTCCAAGTAAAGAGACGGCATCTGGAGTTGCACTCGTGCTCTGGACACGTTCCGACTCCTTTGCAGCTTGTGCAGCCGCCTTCGCTTTTTTAAGATTTTCTTTCATCAATTTTCTGTCATCAAGAAAAAGTGTTGTCTTATTCACGAGCTTTCATACATTCATTTGAAGCGTTTTGCTTCCAGACAATTTGGACATTAATTTAATTCATGGGAGCCTTGCATACGAGTCCAGCACTGCTGACGTACACAAAATGTAAAAATGTGCAGGTTCTATTCTGCTCACTTACTTGGCTTTCTTCTTGATGATATCCTGCGACATTGGATAGTCTCTAATGGCCTCTTCAAGCCCATCTTTATGCAACACGAACAAGTTAGCGAACCCAGCAGCCCTGAAATGTGATGTAACAGGAAATTGAGGAGACGAGCAAAATGAAGAGATTGTGATGCAAGAACAACGTAACATTTAAGCAAATAGAAATATAAGCATTCTCGTTGTCTACTAAATTGGAGGCTGTTCTGTTTCTATTTTATTGTATTCGAGACAACTCTCATGGTTAGGTGAGCAGACTGGAAAGTGTTTGGCGAGGCTTTAACTCTAATCCTCGGAGACAATGAGTTTGAGCTTGGAATAGGTCGGGCATTAAAACGTCTACTCAAAATATGAGCGCTTAGGTGCCACTAACTGTTGCTCCGTTTATGTAATTTTATTTTGTATGCACAAATTACCTGAATGTTTTATTTTTTCACGTAATGCAAGTTGTGTTTATTACAGTACACCAATACATTCGGAGAAAGTCGGCTGAAATTAAGTTGGATTTTATTTATTTTTACCTGACATCCGCCGTTTCTCTTGTTCATTCCTCCAATGCCCAACAGTGCAATTTCACCAAAGACGGATCCTTCACCTAACGTGACTAAAATTTGTGTTCCACTGGGACCTCCAATCACATGAATTTTTCCACTTTGGATTATAAACATTTCTCTTCCAACCTCGCCCTTTATTCAGGAGTAAATATGAAGACATTATTAGTCCATCCACTTTAAAATGCTACAAATCACAACAAACTAGAAAATGTAACAGGTTACCTTTCTGCAAATGAAGTCACCCGGTAAAAATATTATTGACTTCAATTTCACAACCAAGTCTCGGAGAAAAGGTACTTCGCAGTGATGAAATAACTTGACCTTGCTCAATGTTTCTACGTGCAGATCCAAAGCCACGTCCGTTCTCATTTTATCCGGTAAAAGATCCAGTATTTTACTTTCGTCTGCAAAAAATAAAAATCAAGTTAAGACAAACCACTTTTCTGGCCATTTCCTCGTGCTTGGGGTCGGTCACAAAAGCAATTCTTCCGCTACGTTCAACTACACTTATTGCAGAAATAAAAATTTCAACGATTCGATGATCAAAGTGGTTTTTTCCATTGAGTCATGTCGATTTCGATGATGAAAAAATAGAGCCATCGGCCAGTTGGACTGGTTCCTTATTTGTATTTGAGTCTGTAGCATGAAATGATTTATGAGATGGCTGAGCCAAACTGCCAAGAATCAATAAGACGCCAAGGAATCTTTGAACAACCAGTTGCAAAGAAACCAACTCCACGGGAAAGGTATTGATGACAAGGCTTTTTCTAGGACAGTTCTAAACAATTTAACCTCCTTAAACACTTTTATTGAGCATTTTGGAAAAGTTTTCCAAGGTCGAAGGTTGAGAACAAAAAATTGTCATGGACTGAGTGGTTTGTCATTTGCACGGAATTCTGACTTGAAGCCCATTTTATCAAATCACTATTACCTAATATTATCATTAAACATTTCATTCCAAATCGCTGTTTCAGATATAGTTATGGAACACTGCATAAACGTCTATGATCACTTATCTGGTTCTTTTATACGTTGTTTGCAATTACAATCTTTTCCAAGTCTTTCTAAAATGGAGAAAGTTTTCCAAAAGAGAACACTGCAATTGGGAAACTTTATTTTACGACACTCCTTGCAATTGTATAACTTTATTAGTGGTGCAGTACTAATTTTATGCAATTCAGTTCACAAATAGTATTTTAAACTTCAACCTTGCATTTGGGGAGAAATCGTTTTTTTTATAATTTTTGATGGCCTGAAGTATTGCTCTTTTCTTGACATTACACTTTTCATGAACCATAATAGTATGCATCACTTTCAATACAAACATTTTGATTGTGCCATTTTCCATCATTCTACACTAAAATAAAGAAAATTACCCAAAGTTTTCTGCTGCTCCCAAGTATAGCTGAGCCACAGCTTGACTTTATTTTGAAGTTTTTTGTGAACTCCCAGCCTGCTGAGGTAGCTTACTGCGGCATAAACGGCGGCTCGATAATCATTCTGGTTTTTCGTGGCAGTTGCAATAATGTCCCGAACCTAGTTGTTGGAACAAAGACGAAGCTTTTAAAAATGTCATTTTGAGAGACAAATTGAAATCCAATTTGGTCGTTATCTTAACTTTTAACAATGTTACCATTTGTAAATGCCAGACTCAATTGTGTTTTTTAAGTAGAAAACTAGTGTGATTTTGCATCACAAAAATAATTACCTGACCAATAAGAATAGCTGTGACAAATACTCCGCTCAACCAGGCGAATGTCATATAAACATATTCCATCTTATTATCCGGTCGTGGATTTTTTCCTATGCTGGTTGCCGTTTTGGTTGCAAAATAGAAACATCGGATGTAACTGAAATATTACTGTTTTTATTAATTTTTCACAATAGAGCGTACAATTAATATATTACAAAGATGTGAGGAATGAAATCAACGTCTGCCTTTTATGACTTAGAAACATGCCAAATATTGTTGTCCAACTCTCCATTTTTGTAAAAATTATAAAAATTGATAAATTGCTTACGCGCTTCCTCCTCTTTCAGTACAATATGTCCAAGATGTTGAACAGAGTCCTTCAAATTCTGACATTCCATAGTAAACACATGCATTTGCATGAATCATGTATATCATGTAAATCAATGTTTTAGTTATTCTTGCAGAGTGTGGAGAAGCTAAAATTGTATCGAATCTTTGAAAAAGTTCCCAATATGTGTCCACCTGTACAAAAACCAAACAAGTTGCTGCATCAGAATCAACGTGCACTACTCTGTTTTTAAGAATTTCTATTTTCATTCAGATATCTATGATATTCATTCTATCACAAAAGCAGTTGTCTAAACTTTATTCAGAACTTTTTATAACTTTAAGTTAATCCACCGTCAACTTGCACTATTGCTATGTATGGATTATCATACATTGCATTTTATGTGAAATGTTCGTTCCGTTCAATAAATCGGAATTGCGCTATACAATTTTTTGGAAATTAAAATTTTTGCAATTCAAACATTCGTAAGTTCGGAATTGCTCAACCAGTCGGTACTTGGCCAATAAAATGTACCGAAATAGTTTGCAAAATCATCGCTCGGATTCTAAATTGCGGAATACCTTAAGTAAGCGTGGCATCCGGAGTAATGGGTAGTTTCCATATGTTAACGCCACCAAAATATCCGCTGGAAATAAAGACGCCAAATCGACCTGGAAATATCGACAAGATAAACAGAACACAATTTAACTCAAGCATTACTAGTTGACGTCAAGTTGCATATAAGCTCTTAAGAGTATTTAGACTCTAAATTCTATTCACACGGTTTGCATATTTGAAACGTAAAATAATCAAGTTCGTTTTCAACAGACTAGTTCATAAGCCGATTTCAAGTTATCAAAGCATAAGCCGATGAATGTTTTACGAGAATTTCACTAGTTCTTTTTTTTGCTTTATTATCTCGTTGTTTAGTTTGTCCCCACAAAAACATTTAAATTTTGTTAAATTTAATAAATTGGAAATTATTAAGTAAAATGGGCGAGCCCATATGGACTAGAGCAAGGAAAACGGGAGAGAAAACACGTCTACCCTACTCAACTTCTCAAATGGAACTCCTAGAGAATTTCACTAGTACGGTATCAATATCTGGAAAATTGCATTCATCATCTCTCAGACGCATCATCTGTATTCAGCACAGCTAGAGTAACAAAGTTTGCTTCTAAAGTACAAAATTTGATTTTCTTACTTTAAATTGCAAAGTTTCAAAGTAGCTTCTTCTAGTTTCAACGGGATCCTTGATCCAAAAACCTTCACGAAGGAACTTTCTATGTGACTTAAATGCGATTATATCAATGATGTAAACGAGGTCCACAACCAAGTCACAGTATTGCCAAATGTAGACGTTCTCCTTGGTTTGATATGGAAACACGGCTCGGAGAGGGATAACCGCGGCGTTGTAGAGAAAGCAGACGGACACGACCATAAGCCAACATACGTAGGGCCAATCTGCAACAAGTCGTTCGTTGCATTGAGAGTGTTGTGAAAGGATGAGACGACCCTTGAAATGAATAAAAACTATTGACCATGCCCAACGAAAACTTACCATCTGCGTCCAGTATGTAGTGACAGGTAAAAAAGTTGAATAGAACTCGAAGTTTTTTTGTAAAACTTCCTTTGACTCGCTGTGCAATGGACTTGCGACGACTTTCTCCACCAAATTCAGATCCTCCGGGAGAGCAAAGTTGCCTCAGTCGTCCTAAAAGGTCGTCTTCCTTACCTGCTTCCAATTCATCTGTTAAAAAACAGTGTGAATAATTATTTATTTATGCCATTTCAAAAGAAATCAAATGCCAGTGTTTAAGTAAGTAATAATTAAATGATCAGAAAGTCAGTTTTTGTTAGAAGAAATCATCCAAGCGTAAGTAAAAGTTCCAGGGAATTCATTTTCGATTCCTTTGATTCAGATATTGTTACCCACCCATTAATTTCATTAATTACATTTTGGTTACACAATTGGCTACTTTTGTTTGGCCAGGCTTGATTAAATTTCCAGTTTCATATAAGATTTTCATAATATTTAAAATCCAGATAAAAGTCGCGAATTTGTCGTTTTGTACCTAAGTCTAAATTTAGTTTAAAATACAGTGCATCCATTGGTTATATACTGAGTTCAATTTCAATCATATCGTACTTTATAGAGTTCAAAATATCGCATCAATTTAACTGCGGCAGTAAAATAGTTCATTCATGCATTTGAGCACACAACGATTTATCTTGAGTTGAAATGTAAGTCATACATAGTACAGCACTCTTGAATAGCTTGGGATTTATGTAAGTGGTCCTACTATGCAATAGGACCTTTCCAAAAAGGTGGTGATTGTAAACTAATAAAAAGTCGGGTGCTAAATGCATTCCAATATACGTTTAACCCCTGTCACTTGCAGCAAATGACGTACAAGATAGACAGGATGGACGTCAACATTGATTAATCTTGTTGAATCCCGCAAACTAACTATTCTTGACAATTTTTCATCAATAATTTCTCTCAAATCACATCATAGCAATTAATTACGGAACCAACCTTCAGAATCAGAAATAGACGGCGTTGGAGGTTTTGCGATCTTTTCTTTTGTCCTTTTTGTCCGATCGGAGAAAGCAGAC
>JAAXNX010001496.1:0-17598 GCA_036491905.1 Folsomia manolachei | reverse complement strand
GCTCTTAACAGATTATATAAGAAGCACGCCTAGTGACTACTAGTCAGTGACTAGTAGCGTCCATTTGTGTCCCATTTCTCCACGACTTTCTTCTTCCTCTAATCTCATTTCTGATATAGTCACCCGTCTCAAAACACTTTGTTTCCACCACCGTTGTCTTCTCCTTGTCAGTGTTTTGTTAGTATAGAATGAAGCATAATATGGATTAAATTTGAAGAGGTACCCGCACCGACATTGATGGAATTTATGGGTGGTGAAAGCCATTATAAATTATAGACAAGGTGGCAACTATGCAGAATAGAATTGGTTACGTTGTCAGTACTGAGGGAAAGTGAAATCTGTGAGTAAATAGGTCTGGTTAGGGGACAACCCCAAAGAAGGAAATATTTCTTGGTGTGAGGTTATTCCAACTTGCAACATTTTTTGACAGATGTGCTCTTCTGAGATGACACGTAGGGGAGACACTGTTGTTATTAAGGCAAGATTGGTGAATGTTTCTTTCCGTTGCACCCACCCACACCCACATCTCTTGCTCTTAAAGGGTTGCATTTCTTTTTCAAGTCTCCGACAAACTCAGTCAATAAAGCCAAATTAAGAAGTTGAGTAGACTGGTAAATGTTGCCAGGCATTTCACTAAAGCACTTTATCTGTACCATGATATGAATGCATTTCCAGGATTTTTATGCGTATCACTTTACGAGGAAAGATGTTAAAGTAAAATACCATGTGATGTGCTCTTAAGTTGAAAATGTGTCGTGGACCCTAACGCCCGAAAAGTGACTATCATCTTCTCGCTCTCTTCTGCCTTGGACTCGCTTTATGGCATTGCTTTCCTCTTGCTGGGTATTTTTCCATCTTCACAATTGAATGAGATATACGGCAGCAACCCCTAGAAAAGGCTGGAAATCGTAGAGAAATATGTAAAAGAGTGAACTAAAGTTATGTCCAAAAAGCTTCCTGGCCCCGATCTAACTCTTCTTTTTAAAAAATTCCTGCCCTCTGCCACTACTAACTCATTTTCTGTTTTTTTCCCCTTGTGCTGAACTGCACGCAGTACTTATTAGACAAGGATGAATATCTTGTAGGAAAATGATATAAACCAAAACACTGACCAGAGAAATATAGACACAAATTAACTCGAATTTAAAGCAAACATTGTGCCAAAATTTGCAAAATATTTTTGGCATTAGTATATAAAACTTATTAATCCACACTAAAATTACAGTTTGGGTTGAGACCGCCTCTAGAAATAGACTTGATAGTGCACATATCTGCATACATTTCTGTGCCAAAGTAGCCCGGTTGTGGCATTTAATGATGAATGGAAGGTGAAAAGTCTGCCGGTTAAAAGGCGCACTTTCCCTTTATGGAGTACTTTCTCCGTCCGGTTCTTCTCGTGCAAAAGTCACTTCGTCAAGTGGAGGGAGCACGGACAAGGGCGTGAACTAGAACGACTCATCCCATCGCCAGAGATCTTTCTTTTCTGTCTTATTGCTGGCACCAGTCTAAAAGTGAAGTGGTTGAGCACTTTTATCTCTCTCAAACAATGTGAAGATGGCCAAAGTGCTGGATTGGATCTACCTAGATGTTGATGTTATGGATGGATTGCAAACGTTGGGAAAAGCAACATTTCAGATTTCGTACGAATCCTAGCCCCGGATTTCCATGACATGCATGAAGTCATACTTTTTAGAGCTGAGTTTTCCCCATAATTTCACCACAAGACTACATCTATACATAGAATAAGGAAACATTGTCTCTCCACGAGAAATTTGTACCTAGTTTACTTCATTGTTCTTCTCCAGTTGCAGGCCATTACTAACACAGAGCTATTGGTGGGTTGTTCTTTGTACCCGTTTTTTTAATGAACTTGAATAGAAATGTGAGACGAACTTAACTCCATGCGCTTATCCGTGCCGACTGTGACTTGGTTCGGTTCGCTTCGCCTCTCCAACCAATCAACTGCACCAACAAACTTTATGTTTCGTGGATTGTGGGACAAGCAATGAAATTTTATCGGTGTGACGAATCTGTGTCAAAAACTCTGACATTGTACGTCTGGAACTAGTATGTATGCAACCATATATTTGTCCCCATCTAATCTCCACTTCATGTTGATGTCCGCGGTTTTTGGTTATTTGTTCTGTTACAGCCTGCCATTCACAACTTGTCCCCTAGAAAGGAAAGCATTAACAGAGACTCTGTTACAGAGTGAGGGCTGCACGTCTAAAAATATCAGACAAAAAAAAGAGAATGACATCTTTCCAAGTGAGACATTACAAGTCCGGATTGTTGCTGTGACTGACTCAGCTTGAGAACAAAGAAATTCCTTGTTTTTGTTGTTGTTACCAATGAAGCCTGAGAGTTGTCTGCACAAGAGACCTCAGCTTGGACGTGTAATTCATCCGAATAAAGAGCAAAGTTGTACTTGGTCCTCTTTGTTTTAAGTGCGAAGTAGAAATTGAGACTCAACGAGAAGAAAGTTAGTCCAAGTCCAACTCATTTTTCCATCTGGAGTCCGAATAGTTGCCTGATATTCCTCGCTTATCTTATAAAAGACAATGCACCGTCCCCTCAGAATTTCATTGTCTCTTTTCTTCCATGACCTAAAAATGTGCTAAGTGCAAGTAGAGGATTTGAATCTCATCCTGAATCCTTTATTGCAATAGATACCAAGTTTAGTCAGTATTATTATGATACCCACCCTTACTTGGGTTGCTAGCAAATTGCAGCAAAACCCGGAGATTGCTAGGACCCTGATAAGATGAGATAATGTTTTTTAGGGGAGGATGAGCTCACTGTTGGGTTTATCCCATTCCACCCAAATAGAGACATGTAAAGGAAGTTTAGTAGTTGTCGAGTGTGCAATTCCCATTTCCTATTTGCATGTCCCACAGGTTTTAATTATTCACAAGAGTGAAGAGGATGAGTTTTTGGGCACTTGGCAGTCTAAAGTCTTTCCTCTCATGCCAGACCACCAGATCAAACCCAACCAAACTGTCAACTACCAACATTCCACAGACTTGTTGTCCTTTATGTCCTACCTGCACCATCAGCAACATTTTCCTCTGATTCGCCAACACCAATCACACCCACTCTCTTTTCATCTGTCTCTCTTTTCCTTTCTCTTTTTATTGTTTGATGTGGTGGTGGAACGTTCGTGGCCATAATGCCCGCAGAACGATAGAATCTTCTGTCACAATCTAAAATCTCATCTTGAGGTTATGAGGGAAAGCGAGGAAACCAGAAACAAAAAGGATCAAATCCTCTCCTCTGTTTTCCAGGATTTCCTATGACCATCATCAGCCTTCCTTTGTTTCTAACAATGGCCGCAATGGAGCATTTGATGACTTGAGGAACGCACATAATTTTAAGACTTGAACTAATGCTGGAGAAACACATGGAGAAGAGTAGTGTCTAGCTACTGGTGGTATTATTACGGTAGCAATGCATGGCCAATAAAGACCAACAAAGAAAGGGTTGGTTACCAACCATTGGTTACATAACATGATCTCCTGCTATCTCTCCTCTTGTTGTTCCACTTAAGAAAGAAAATGACAGAGACAAAGAGTCTAAGCTTACCTTGGGATGTATTGTTGTGTAATGGTTTTCCTTTTACTTGGTTTCGCAATGATTTCTCCAATCCATCCGTCGTCTCCTTAAGTGTGAGCTTATGTCCATTGTTCTACAGCCAGAGTTGAGGACCAATAGATCAGTGACATTGGTGCCTCTCTCTCGCTTGCTGATGAAGCATCCTCCAGATAGTGAACCGGGTAATGAAGAAGAATCCGAAAACTAATTGAGTTTATCTTTTCTATTGCAGACTGACTGGAACTGAGCGTGGAATGGATTGGCCTCTCAATTATCATTCCAAAGGACGGCGTAGACTTCAGCCATGGACACTTACATCTTTAGCCTTGCTCTTCGCATTTCTTGAACCCATCACCGCCGCCGCCGAGTCCAGTCCTCCGGTTGCAGATGTTGAAGATCTGTTCAAAGGTAAGAATTATAAGATACCAGTCCGTCCCACTACTTTCCATTATCACTTGTCTGTCATCCAACCACCCTGGTTTTCTCTACTTTACTCTGACGAAAGAATCCATCACCACGACCACAACGGCATGAGAACCACAGTAGTGCAAATTTATAAGAAAAGTAGTCAGTGGCACTAACTCAGGCACTGACTGGTTATTGGTGGGGATTCCTGCCACCAGTTAAGTTACACATCTTACTTGGTGACTCTTGACTTGAGTCAAGATTTGGAGATGTCACACTCCCATTTGTTCTTTACTGCGAAGGACGACATGGCTCCGTGGCGTAGGAAATTACTCCACCCTGTTTATGTGTCTTTAGGGAAGTATACCAACATTTACCTAGAAAACCACTTGAAAACGCCAAATTTGATTTTCTTCCTGTTTTATTTCTTCACGCTGCCTTTCCCTAATTCCACTAGGTCTCCGGAGTAGAGAAGCAGGGTCCATGTAATGAGAAGACGGAAAATTAATGCAAATGTGCCCTAAAACGAAAGAATCATTCCCAAATATATCACAAGGGTGACTTTGGGAAATGTTGTAGAAGACTCGTAATGTCATGCATCGTCCCAGTTTCCAGGACAAGATGAAGATTACTTGGCTACGTAATGTAAAACTGTGTAGTGATCAGCCACCCACCATTCCAAACATTTTTATTCTTTCCAACTCACTAAAATAGGGCCCTGGAGGAAGCTGGAATGGTTTTTTTCATCCCTTTCCAACTGCTCTCCAATTTCTGATCCCTATTGACAGCTGGGTGCAGGCCTTACAATGTAACTTACAATGTAACTTACATTATGTAAGGCTTACATTATCCAGGACTCCTAACTTAACCCTTCCAACCCTACTGAGAGAGAGTCTCGCATTCTTGGGGAAAATGTTGAAAAACTTTCAGACTTTTTATCTTTTTGTTGTCCGACGGATGCTGCACTTTATACTTTCACCCATTCAATATTCTCGGGATACACAACTAAATAAATAGCTGAACTGGTGAGGACAAGGGTCATCCTCGGCATTACTGAATCAAGAAATTTTAGTGCATTGAAATATATGTGGTAGTTGGTGGGGTAAGGGGAGGAATGCAACCATTCCAGACTTTCCTCTTTGTTTGTTCCCGACTCCTGCAGTGTTTTGGGTCAAGTGATCCATAATTGATTGCACGTATTAAGAGGAGTAACTTTACACAAGAGTGACTCTGTTTTCTATACATTAAGCTCCGTAGCTTGGCTGGACATCCCTTTCCTTCTTTCCCAACGACCATATTATCTCTTGAAATGAGAGTCATATATAAAATGGAGATACCGACTTCCGACACAATTAAACCTCTTCCAAACTGCAGTTACGAAGCATTCCAAATTATTTGGGAATGGGAGGAATGAGTGCCAAGACCTTGCTATTTTCTAGCGTATGGCTCAATCCCAAAGTGCATCAGATTTCGTGAGATGATACGTTATTTAATGGGAATCCCATTGACAAGGCTTGCTTCGCTAGTACAATGGCGATGTAAAGGGCAATCTGTGGGGTCAAGAAGATATATTTGAGGAGGGGAACATTGCATTACTCCCTTTCTCTAAAGGACTCATCTGGGACCTAACCTAACAACAGATACCTGATTTACTGGGCTTGAGTGTGCTTTGGTGCCAACAATCAAGTGAGTAAGGGAGAGATAGATTGTAACTCCACTAAATTTGGACCCTTTGCTCCCACACTATTGATTAGATCAGAGGGAGAAGGGGCACACTCTGCACATACGACAGAGTCAACAGCATTCATGACAGTTTTGTGCAGTACGGAGACCTTGTTGATAGTAAGTGATGTGCGTTGGGTCCACAGAAGCCGGGTGACAAATGTAATGAATCGGAAAAATGGAATTTATAAGGGATGGCTGCCTGGGCTTTGGGTGAGCAACATGACGACGACACATCACGGCAAGTGGCTGACCATGTTATGGCTTTAGATAGGAAAAGGGAGTCAGGTCTGGGTCTGGAGCGTCTGTCCGGGTGTCTGGAGATCTTCTAACTTGGAATGGCTGTTTATTTTCGAAATCTGTTTTAAGATATCCAATTTAAAATCCTGGTCGTTTTGAAATTTTTGTAAATATCGACCAAATTACAGCATTTCTAGCATGTATTGGCACTTTTCGACATATTTAATCCGGCTGAAGCTACTCTTTACTTCTGCCCTGAATCCGTTTATCTTGTGTCACACAAGTTGTGTGAATATAAGAATCCTGTCCCTCGTTGGAACATGAGTGAATGGATGGATGAAATGATAAAGCTGTAGAATTGTCGAGGAAATGGGGAACATGTGGGAATAAAACGCTTCATCTTGTCTCCTCTCCTATACAGAATATGGTTCACTGAGCAATTCCATATTTCGGAAAAGCTTCAAGTTGATTGCAATTTAAATCAAAATCATTCCGCTTCCTGACTGTCTTCCATCCACTTGAAATTGTGAAGCATTTCAATTCAACCACACGGTCCTATATATGAGGAAGCCTGGACCAATCATACATTCAAACATTCAATTTAAATTCAAACTTTTAATGATTTGAACACTTCAACTTTACCAGCATCCCCATCCCTGGATCCCGTTGGGCTTAAAAGCTCGTAAAACAAAAAAATATAGTCCATTGTTACCATAAATCTAGACACATAACTCGCTCCTTGCAGAACAATTCAATATTATTCTTTTTTTATTTCGCCATTATTGTCTGAGCTCTCCGCGTCCCTACCTCCGTAAGACAAACAAGTTTGGAAACAATAAACAATGAAATGCTTTATGACGATGGATTTTACTGCGAATTTTAAATGACTGCATATTTCACTTCATACATTTTTCAAGTGAATGCTTGATTCCGAATTGACACCAAAGCCGGAATTGGCACGAACGACGTCCGCTTTGGCGTCAATCGTGTACAATTAATATGGAAAAATATGCGCACATTATTACAGCCTTTCACTCAGACACGGAAAGACCTTCCTCGGAATAGAACAATGAGCCGGAAATGATTTTGGCTGGTGGAGAGAATTCACTTTTCAAGAAAAATATGACAAAGGCCAGCCAGGTCCATATCCATCAGTTTACTTTGTCTACTCTATGCAGAGGGCTTCATCCAGCAGCGGATAATCCGCCCTGCGAACATTTCCTAGAAAAGAGAAAGAAAAGTGTTGAAAACAAGAAGATTCCTACCACTTTCTCCCAACCCTGTTTCTGTATCTCTCTTACAGGACTCGACAACCAGATATGAATGAGACAAGGCGCAGTCTACGTGGAATAGATTTTTCATCTCAAATCCATAAAAGTGATAAATGGAACCAAGGAGGACGCACAAGTTACATATCATTTTATTGTACTTGTCCCAAAGTTTGTATTCCATGCCTCGGCTGGCCTTTCATTTCATTCCACCTGGTTTTCACTTTGGCCATATGAATCACAAACTCTAACCCAGGCAAGACATCCAAACTCCCACAATTTTCAATCCACGTCCCTCATCCTTCCCTGTCGTCGTCAGCATTTGAGGGCCGTAGGGAAAATAAAAAGGCTGCAAGCAAAGCCATGTCATATTCCTCACAATATACTGTCTCCAGTAGCCTACTAGTAAGGTGGGTGCTACTACTGGAGCTTGAACTGATGGATGTCGTTTCTTAAACAATCTGCTTTCTCCTGTGTTCTCCTAAAAAAAGGAAAATTGCTCGAGGAGAGTTTCATCTGAACCCAGCTGCTGTTGCTGTTGTATTGTTTTACTGGTTGTGATTGTATCAGATTTTGATTACCGGAAGCCATATGATTGTAAGGAGTAGGATGCCATGCCAAGGAACTTGCATGGAATCATTCCCAAGTAAGAAACATGCATTTGCACCAAAGTCACTCTCACTCTGGACTAAGTTGGCAGGTGAAACAAGTTTGTGGAACAAGGTTTGATTCCCCACAAACATCTCTCGCTCCATCCACCACTTCATCTTGTGCCTGTCATGATTACAGTTGAAGGAATCCGGAGAAAATCCTGGGGGCACAAAGACAAGTTGTTGTTGGGAAGCATTAGCTCAGGAGAAAAAACAGCTTGTGGCTTATCCCTCGTTTTCATTTAGTCTTCGCCAAAAACTCTTCGGTGATACATTTATAGTTTGACTGGAGACGTAGTCTCACCAGAAATGGTGCGACTATCTGGGATGATCTCATGAAGATATAAAATGATCAGGCAACTGGGAATAAGATTTTTGTGGCCCAACTCTCAACCCGAGTTTTACTTCACGGATATACCTCCAAGTTTTTTTTAGTCGTGCATCTTTATCGATAAAAAATTGGACGGTTGTTCCAGACAGCAGTAAAATCGCAATCCGAATCACATCCCATCTTCTTCCTCCTCCATTGCATCACTCGAATAAATCATGACATAAAAAGTGCTTCAACTCAGCATTATCCATTCAAGAGATTGAGTGCGTGGAGATATTGCTTCCTCAAATTTGCCCTCCAAGATCAAGGCAACCTGTTCAACTATTGCACTCATATATGCCGGAGAACTTCCAACATCCTGCTTAAATTGCTACATGTTTTGGCTCTGACTCCCTTCCTGACAACTAAACTAACTAAAAACTAACCCTCTCTCTGTTACTTAAGGCTTCTTTGCCCTTCCGTGACATAAACTGGGACCATGTTCAGATTTTATAATCTGTTACTCTCAAGCAAAGCACTCGTAAAAATTATTTAAAGTCTTGTACATCAGGGAATGGACCAAGTTACCGTGACTGGAAATGGATGTTGTTCATGTTACTTCATTTGACAGTGTGCTTCAACAGAGCATTATTCATTCCCCACTAGTGGCAGAGTAGGTTGACTTACTTACATGCACTCTTTCTGAGACTTTCTCCAAAATTCTTTCTCCTCGCCTCCTTTCTCCCACTAGTTCTCTGTATCTAATGCGGGATGACTTCCCATTTATACACACTTTCTTCTGTCTACTACACTACTAGTGTATAATGTGTGTGAACTTATGTATAAGATAATGCTGTCTACTTACTCTTGACTCTCCAAAGAATGCCAAGTTTCGTAATGAAGTGGATTTAATCTAAGCAAGTGTTTCCGTCTTGTTTATTTCAGATGAAGGCTTTCTTCGGATGTCACGGGGTGGAGAAGCTTTCGGTGGTCGGCGACCACCACCGCCCCCATTAATCCTTGGCCCACCACACTTTTCTACCCAACCTCCACGCTCCTCTTTCCCAACCTCTCCCCCAAAGGAGCGAGGCAAGGTTTCGGGTCTGAGAAATGATCAACTAGCCGAAAATAAGTTGTCGTCCGAGACAAACGGCCGTCTCAATGGGTCCCGACCTCGAGGAAATGGTGCAGAAGAGGAAAACAGACAAGGCAACAATCCCGAATTCGGTGGTCAGTCCACCAAACCTCTCGCGAAAGATGTGAATGCCGTTTTCAGTAAAGTTGGTCCCGAATCCGGGACCGATTCTGATGCACATCCTTTACTAGGAATTACCCCAGCTGCACCGGGTAAAACAGCCACTATTAACTTTATTAGTAACTGCATTTAGTAATGGTAGAGGAAGGTATATTTAATGAATTATATATTTCCAGGAGAAGTTTTCGACTTTAATCCCATTCTTTCCAACCCGGCTGTCACCCGTATTTTAGCCGGCTCCTCGGGAAGAGGTCCAAACTGGGAGCCGAGTCTTCCTGATCTACATGGTAATAGTCTAATGAATATGCTTCTCCGCACCCACCATTCATGTGATTACATTACATTACATGTCGACTAGACTAAAGAACTTGGAGGAGTGAATGAAGGTTTCAGGAAAGGGAGTGAGATTTTCCTTCCCTTGTACTTAGCATAATAACACTCTTTTCCTAGTCTCTCCTCCGTCTAAGGTCGTATTGTACATGTTTTATTCTACATTTGTTTGCTGGGTGCAGGAGAGTTTGAAAGGAAATGAGTTTCGCCGAGAATTTATAGTTCCTCCCGTTCCTCCCTTGAACCCATCCAGCCGCCAGTGTGTGTCTATCCCTTCTTTAATTTTTGTTTCTCTCCCATTTTTTCTAGATCTTATACCGGAAGTAAACTATACCGTGGATCCCTCCAATAGTCGCGGGCACACGAATCCCTTTAACGTTAACCCACCCAAACATCCACATCCAGCCGCACCTACTAGTCCAGCTGGTGGTAGTCCAAATGGGAACCACCCTTCCAACAACAATCCCGGATCCGTCTTTGTCCCATCCCCCGTCAGCTCTAAAAGCTCACCCACCATGTTCAACATGGACCAATTGACCAATAACATTGCCATTCCGAAGCATGTTCTTCCCAATCCCAGTAATTTGGCGACCTCTCGAAGTACCGTGGTCGTAGATGACAGAGATCGTCATGGCGATGATGGCGTCGGTGGAGAGGAGCGAGATGAAAGATTCATGAATCCAAATTCTCCCAACAATCATTTAGATGAGCATATTCGTGGTGGTGAGACACATCCTTATTCCTATGATGATGAGGATGGTGGACTTAATGAGGAATCCAAAGGATTCATGGGGGCGGAAGCACAAGGGAAGAGAGGAACTTGGAAAGGTGACGGACTTGAGCAAAGCGACTCACGGGATGGAAATGGTAGGTTGGGAGGACTAAATTACTTCATTTGGGGAAATGGTCAAATAGTTCAGTCTAGAGGTAGAAACATGTAGGCAGAGGAATACGGTGTAGTCCTGACATCAATGACGGCTCGGCTCAATTGGGCGAAAATAGGAAATGGACACGGGAACATATTTCTTTTTACGGGCTATGAAATGAAATGTTTCAATGTTTGCATGCTCACCCTACTGTCCATGGGCTGTCTTTGAATGATTATTACTGGACCACAGTACATTCTTTGTAATGCAGTCTGTGGCGAAAATAAGTGGCTGCCATTCATTAAAGAAATCAATTACTTTTAATTTAGAAACATCACTTTTATATATAACTTAGTACACTGCAAAAGTGCATAAGCAAGCCTCAGCGCATTATCACAAGTTTAGCATAAAAATGACAAGTTTAATTTTTAAGAGGAATGGCATTCATTGACCTCATACTAACTGACCCTTATTTTATATTAGGCCCCTTCAAGGACCCCGCCCCCTGTGGTCCCAACAGTAACGCGGTCTGCACCACAATGAATTTATCCTACGCCTGGAAACATCAGTGTAAACTGATGGGGATCCTCTTCTCCATCACAAGTGTTCTCTGCCTTGTCCTCTCCCTTATCGTTTTACACTCCCTCCACTTCAGTCTCCGAGGTAAGTCTGATAAAGAAAAATATTTCTTTCTTCCTCTCCATTTTGATGATGAAAATGGACACGTCTAATCAATGACTTGGACTTGTTTGACAGATTTTGCTCCATTCTCCGTAATCCTATTGTTCCTCTTCCTGGCATCCGCATCCCGAGCCTCCATTCTTCTCGCAGGATGGTTTTGTTCTCCTGACTCAGATTCCCGACCATCATGGCTTCCCATGGTTTCTGTTCTACCAGCAACATTCTTTGTCGTCGTCTTCCTCGTGGCGTTACATCTTGCAAGATTCCCGTTCCCTTTTATCAAGTCATATAACACAATCCCGGCCTACGTTATCCTTATCATTTCCTTGGGAAGTATCCTCCTCCCCCTAGCTCTGGCTGTGGGGGCGTATTTCCACTCCTCAACACCTTCTCCACTGGGTCAAGGCGCCTGGATTGCAGCACATATGATGCTCGTCCTGGTCTCACTCATTTACCTCTTCAAGTTCAAACCCTTCTACTCCAAACTATCCTCGGAGCGGGGTAGTTCCGGGTTGGGTAACGGAGCTGGCGTCATCATGGGTCAACACGGAATCATGATGCCCGGAGGCAGTGTGGGTGGTAATAATGGTGTGAGTTGCAGTAATATGTCGTCTCTTAAGAAGAGAGGATTCGTCGTCAAGTGGGGTTGTCTTCAGGCTAGAGCCATGTTCGGGGCGGCTCTGTTAGCTCTAACGCTTTCAGTAATTATAATTATCTCCGTGTCGATGGTGAGTGGATACAATTACAGGATATGAAATATTATTTCCTATTTTCTAATGATTAATTACCACCTTCCAGAGCCGAGGCGAGTGTGAAAAATCATCCACGTGGACGGGATGGGTTCTAAGTTTGTGCTGCAGAATGCTTGAGTTCGCCATAGTCATTTTACTTCTTGTTGTAACTATTTTTTCCGTTGATGTTCGATTCATTAGGTAAGTAATTGGAGAAAGGGATGAAGTACTGTACTCTCCTTCAGAGAGTCTTCTTGTAAACGTTCCTAATTTATATTTGTTCCTTTTGGACTTACAGTAGATTAACTCGAGTGTCAATAAACAAAACAAATGTGGGGTTGATCAATGGAGATATCTATCCTACCATGGTCTCATCCAATGCTGCCGTACAAAGATGTATTCCCATGTATAGGTAAATACAAATATATTACTATTACCATGCTCTACCAGAGTCTTGTAACATGAGCAACTTTTACATGATTTTGATCCATTTCCCAGTTCCAATGCCAGAGCGGATGTAATGATGCTAGGACCTACCGAAAGCCGCTCCTCCTTAAGAGGCAAGACATTTGGGGAGAGAACCCTACCTGGTATGAGTAAGCCACAAAATCCCAAACCACGCTTCTGGATTCCATATCCAAGTCTCAAAACTCATTTTTAACCTACAGGTGAGAGACTGGGGGAATACAGGTCCAGTGTTGGACGAGGTTTACCCCTCCGTCTGGGGAATGGTCCTTCAAACTCTCTTCCAGGAACACCAATTGATGGATTTCCACAAGGGTTAAAACTCCCCGAACCCGCTCCTGCAAGCCTATTAGTAACCAAAGTCGTTTTCGGGAAGCCCGTGTCCCGTGAGGTCAGCCATAACCATCAGCACGAAAATCCACTTCATTGTACCGGCTCTAAGGAGGATCACACCAACAACATCTACGCCAGTTTGGAGAGTGTCAAAATTGCTCCATTTCCTAACGCTGGCTCATCCACGGGTTCCAATCACAGCGGTTCGGACCGTGTCCTGCTATCCGCGCCGCGTGACTATATTTACTCAATTTCTAGAGATTTAACTAAAACCATTGACTCCATCTACGATGCATCTCGACCTCGTGGAAATCCCCATACAATCGGTACTATTACAACAAAACTTGTTTGCTCATCTTTTATTTTAAGCAAACAAAAATATAACTCATCCAATTTCTTGTCTCCAGACCCAGCCTGCCCTCCATTAGCTCATACGATAGATCAGATAGGTTCAATTCCCAATTTAAGTGGAAGCCAAACAGGAAGAGGAGCCCACTTTAATTTCCATCCCCACAATAACATCCATCCCCACCATCAACATCAACATCATAATGGTGCAGCCAATATTATGAGTGGCAGGACTGACTTGGCAAGAACTATCGAAAGGATTCGATACGCTGCGGGAGTTGGACCACCTTCCGGTCCGGCACTACCTACACCCAATTCTGTGCCACATCCCGGGAGAAATTTTGTTCTTCAACTAGCAAACACAAATAATAATCCAGTACCAAATCACATTCCTGGAATTGGAAATCCACCACCCTACTGCTCCAGTGAGTCCAGTCATGATGTAACCCCGGACTCTGGGATTGTATCCGATATGCATTCCAAGTCGGGGAGGATGGATGTTTCGGACAATGTGTATTCCTCTAGGTAGGTTATCAGTGTCCTTTGCAAATATGCATATGTAAATATGCAACTTGCATAATGCAAGGAACACTCCATAAACCCAATCCTTTTCTCTCCTTTAACAGGGATTACAGTAAACGGAGCTCAATAGAAGATGTCCGGAGATTACCACACCTGCCCCTTCAGAAGCACAGGACTCCAGGACACACACCCTTGTACGATAGAACGCCCACCTCTCCCACAAACCCTTCCTCTGCATCCACACCCTCCGGCATGCATCCCACCGCGTCGCCACTATGTCACCCGCAACAAAAACAGCAACAGCAACAAGGCAATGTTGTTGGCCGTGTAGAACATCTCCTTAATCAAACAGAACACATCCTTTCCCGAACTGAGTCACTAGATAGCAATTCTCACTCTGCCGGACTTCAGCGGTTGTTGTCCCACAAGGAGCAGCTCGAGCATGTGGAACGACTTCTAGGTAACTTAGTCTCAAAATTGATAAGCAGTGTTTTTTATATATCTCGGTTAACTTTAAATCTCTTATCCTTCCAGCTCAAGCCGAATATGCAATTTGGTTAGAAAAACGTACAGCCCAACAAGTCAGCCATCTGCCAACCGACCCCATGAGCAGTCCTTACGGATATGCTCATGGTCCCCCCGGGTCAAATATCACCACCCCATCCGGATTCCCCAGTGCCAACAGTCTAACTACAGACCAATGCAAAGATTCCGCGTCATCCCCAGGAACGCAGAAAGACGTTAATCATAGCAATAGCAATTCTGTGACTAATTGTGGACCCATCCTATCCAACAAAGCTGGCAACCATAATTCCAAAAAGATATCAAAAACCTTAGAAGAGGAAAGTGTTGTATGATACAAATTCTAACCACGCCACCGTGGTTAACTGTTCTAGAATTATTACAAACAAACTTTTTAAACCATTCTGTGAGTGGATAAGGATGAGTGAGCTGTTTCTTCTGGGACGTTATATTTCGCCATAATAACATTTAGAAGCTACATTACCAAGCAAATGAATTTCAACTTTGAAAAGGAAACAAAATTCGGTGTATTAATTCCTTACGGAAACGTTTTCGATATTACGGATAAATTATTTATGACATAATATTTTATAGCATCAGTATTCATCACCGGACGGCTGAATGGGAAGAAAACTTTACTTAATCCCCTACAACAGGACTCTATTAAAATAGGTACAATAATGTGATCACTTTTTATTTCCGTACGTTATTTGTTAGGAATTTTTATAAACTTTCCAAGCTACCCAGTATACTTAACCATACATGAAGGCTGCACAATTTGAGTAATTGACAATTACTAATTGTGTCAGAATTACATTGTTACGCAAGCAAACGCCATGGCCGTATTGACACATCCCACCTATACACCTATATTTGTAGCTTAAATTACTAGATTTTTTTAGGCATACAAATCTCATGATCAATCAGTACTTATCTGGAAATTGTTAAAAATTCTTATTCCAATCAAACTTTGATTATCAAACCCGTTAATTCATTAAATTTACTAAAACCATCAAAGTACTCGTTAAACAAACCATGTCGCCAAGTTGGCGTCGCCAACTTAATTAACCATTACTAAATGTATTCACGGATAAAATAGTACTCGAGGGTAAATTTTATTTTGTTCACAAGATTCGTACAGTACCTACTCCCTACCAATTACACGTTAATCATAATAATCTCTCCGTACCGAGGTTCTATATACGAATATTTTATTTTATTTTGTAGACATCAACCTGTAAAAATGTATGATAGCTCGTTTACTGTATTAAATGTTTGTACAAATCCATAGGCTATCACTTCATATATTATTATCTTATATTAGATATTATAAAATGTTACAGAAATTCAACGTACTGAAAAAATAATTTAATAAAAAATAATCGCGAAAATTAAAATCATTTAATTAAATCCTTCACGGCTATTTTTTGAGCATGTCGCAGTTTCCTTGTGACAATAAAGATCTTTTTGGCAGGGGCATAGGACCAGGTATGCCTCCGTAATGGGTACTTCGAATCCTGGAAAGTTCAGGGTAAAATTTTTTCGGTAATTATCCGCATAAGGGTGACAAGGGTCTGAGAGTTGTCCAAATAGTTCACAGTGGGGCATCTGATATCTCATCATGCCTGTGGAAAAAAATGTGTCAGAAAAAGCATGAAAATTAATGCAGAATGGAAATGAATTTTTTTGGAATGTTATTTTACCCAAATTGCAACAATAGTCTGGAGGACAATCGGAAGTTTTTTTGCACTCTTGGTAAAATGGTTGCAGACTGGGTTCCAATTGTTCCAAATCTGAAGCAATTCTACCCAATGCACCAGGTATGGTGGACACAACTGCGGAAATTATGAGGATAATTAGTTTCCTCGCCATTTCTTATGTCGAGAAGTCTTGAAAAGTCAGAATTTTAAAAAGAATCTAAATTTGTGGGGCTTTTATTTTATATCGTTTGACTATAGGTCACTACATTCGGGTTCTTACTGCTCATTTTACATTCTCCGCAGTTACTACCTCAAAATGACCATAACCTTCATGCATCAATTGTGTCGGGTTGCTTCATTTTTTAGTATAAAAAAGGTAGAAATCATAACCATCAATATTTTGTTGGTTTCCTCAATTACAATGTTAAACTGGTTGAGAACCATTATTGAGAAATAAAAAATGCATACCTTTAGTTAATGGTTAGTCAGATACAAATCACATTTCACAAATTTCCAAATACTTTTTCATTTCCAGGATTTCATAGCCAATCCCTTATCTTATTGCATTCATGTTCACACTTGAAATTAATAAATTACGGACCAAAATTACTTTAATTGCCATAATATTCGGATACAAATTGCATCTTGCAATGAGTTGTCCCTTTATTTTTGGCATGTCTCCAATTCACACACTTTTTTGTTATTCAGTCTACATCAAGGGACAATTAAATGTCTCATAAATAACATTTTTGTAATTTCATACCGGTCACAAGTTGTGACTCACAACCCCACTATTGTCATAAATATATATGGAAAATTTAATTTATTCCATTTTTATGCCACCTATTCCAGTGTTTCATTGTCTAAAACTTTTCAATACCAACCAAAATCCCTCAAAAATTGGAATAGTGCGTAGACAATAAGCCAGAAAGGCGCGTCTTATTTCCTTTGTTAAGGCAGTCTGGATTGTTCTCGAGCTACATTTGCATAGCTCCCAGACTGGCGACCGAGGTTTGCAAACGCTATTCCGTCCGACCCACTCCTTCATAAATCACCCGTCCCATTGGATCCACCAGCCAGGTTTAGTACAGTTATCAGTAGACGCAGCAGTAAAAACGCTTGAAAATCAAAATTACTTAAATTTCTCTTTCTAATAATTCTTGGAAATTAGGAGCAGACTGTGGAGATGTGGTATTACTTGGTAAGCCTTATTTCACTTTGAACACCTCAATTTCCGGAATTAAGATAGATCCATCCAATTTTTGTGTCTTGCATGTCATCCCCAGTAACTGTGGTTTGTAATGAGTAATTACAATCTCCTCCCTAAATTGAAGCTCATTAATTAATAACATTGTTGCTGACTGTGGTTTACTTCCAGAAAGACTTGGAGCACGTCCTTTGGATGCACCCCGGACTTATCGAGTTTTTGCCCAAGCCAAAAAACGTGGATCCTAAGACGGAAAAGAAGGATGTCCCATCAACTAGTGTAGTGGACCCACCAAAAAATGACGAAATCAAAGCTAAAATTAACGCCACCACTGACACTGGGTTGAATTGGAAAAAGCTTGTCCAATTAAAGGCGTACACGGAGCTGAATGGATCATTCGATCGGCGACTTGGATACATTGTGGAAGTTTTGAAGGTAGGATTGGACACAAT
>JAAXNX010001495.1:0-17598 GCA_036491905.1 Folsomia manolachei | reverse complement strand
TAATTCTGAGTTTAGGTAGATATGCAGATACGACGCATATACTTTTTGAGCCCATATTAATACGGATATTTTCGTAGGTATAAACACATAGAAAAGTCCTTCGATCAAAATATGAATGAATTTGCTCCATACCGATATACAACCAACCAAGATAACGTGGTGTTATATTTGAACATGCTACAAAATTCAAAACTTTTCCTAGATCTGTTTGTGGTTTTCGTTTGCTGAAACTTGTATAAACAGCAGCTTAGTTTCATTTGTTTTCTGTTATTTATTGCAGTTCATAGTTTTTCTTCTAATCATGATGATGCATAGCCTAGCATTCTAACCGATTTCATACATTATACACAACTTAGGTCATAAAATGGATTGGAAAATTTTTGTCATTCGCACGGATGCCATAGACTAAATATTCCAAGGGAAACAATAAAACGTAATTACTCTTGATAAAATATGAGCCAATAAATGAATATTAGCTCAAATATTTTGATAACCATGTTAAAGTTCCACAATTTCCTGCTTGCAAATCACTTATATTATGGCTGATTATGCCAATTGATCCAGAAAGCGTAACAGTTTGAAACCTTCGGAGGTACAACGACGTAAATGACAAAAACAATGTCATGTTACCTTCTATGAAAATTTTTGAAGATTCTCATCTAATGAAGAATGAAATTGCTTAAAATATTGCTTAAAATATTGCACCGATCATCCAACTGAAATGATCAATGTCACAATACTTGATAGTGAAATGAAAGTCTACCTACATTTAGCAAGCAAAGCAAAGGCCGAAACAACTTGAACTGAATTATTGTGAAATCAGTAATACGAGAATTTTGAACAAAACTGACAAAGCTGATTCATAATACAGAAACTGTATTCACAAAACTCATTCTATATGTATGATTGATATTAGCCACTTACTTGACAAATAATTTTCGTACATTTAAAACTGTCAGTTAATTAACTTTATCATTCCTGCAGTTTTTTTCATACGACTCCGTGAAAAACATGAAAGAATCACTGGTTTTAAGTTTGATGTAATATTTACATAAACAATGGAGGTAATTAAGTGCTTTAAAAAACTTAAAATAATTTCAATGCGAGAGTTCAGATGGTATATTTTCATTTCCAATGCTTCATTAAATTAAAAAAAACACCTACATCTACATCGCCAAAAAGTGCGGTTGAACTTTTAGATTTGGGAAGTGTTGAATAAATATTATGGGAGGCTGATCCAAAATCATCCACTCCCTCCCAATGATGCTCATCCAAAAAAGCAAAAAATCCAGAGACACCCGCAGTTGCAGCGTCCAAGTCCCCATCCCCACACCCAAATGTGGAATTCGGAGAAATCGGACTCCTGTCGTTGGTAGCAGAACACAGTTCAAACTCGTGGTGAGCAAACGACTTTCTTCTCATTTGCCAAAGACGGGAGAGAGGGCTCCGGGAGTTTTTTGCATAAGATTTAGAACTACCCGATCTTTCAAACCGCCCCGAACCAACGTGAGTGTGCAGTTGTAATGTCTGATGTTGATGTTGGTGATGAATATGGCTTTCCTCCAAATTGAGGCTGAGACTGCTTCTTAAACCACGAGTTGGTAAGGTGGATGTCCCAGGATTAGAGTAGTGGTGTTTCCTCAAACTCCTTGTACTATTCTTTTTGAACAATTGTCGGCTTTCACTCACTCTCCAATTTTCTCCATTTTCCCAGTGGATTGGACCAGAAGGATTGTTACTGCGATTATCACCCTCCTCGCTGATAGCACACATTTGCATTGGGGAAGAGACTCCGCTTAAAATTGGGTCAAGTTTGAACAGACTTTCAAGCATGAGGTTCATTGGATCAATTTTGCCTCCGGGAGTATTTCCAACCATTTTTATTCTTGTCTGTTATCTGGGTGTGACAGTTATTTTAAGGACAATTTTGCGGTAATTTAGAAATTTCATATCTATCTGACGTTAACACCATTTCATGTTTTGTGAGTCGGAACTAAGTATCATCCAGTATTTGGGGATGATGTGGCATATAATCTATTTTTATTCTTTGAAGCACTCATTCAAACCGGAATTGGGTTTTTTATCTTTACTATTTTACACTTTTCTCTCACCACCAGACTAGAGTCGAGTCTCCTTTCACAAAACCCAATATACTATCAGGGAACTTGGTTGGTGGCAGTTCTTTGATAATTTTCCTCTCCACTGATTTCTCTCAAATCTTGACGGAGGCATATGGCAATACCAGGCAAAAAGTAGGATAGAGTGGAGAAAAGAAGACTCGAGTGGATAAACACACGTCCCCACCAAAAATTTCTTCTTTCTTCACAGAGAGAACAAAACTCTTTCGGACACAGGAATTGCCGAGCGGGCAGACTTCACGAAATCACATCTGTCCTTTCCTTCTCTTCCTGCCATCCGTACTCTCAAAGTGACAGATAATCAGAGTTTGAGAACAGAGTTTGTATGACAGAACAGAATCAGCTACATACAACTAAAAGATTGAGTGAAATCTTGCTTAGTCAGCAGCAGGTTGTTACTAGAAGAATCTGCGGGAAGATGAGACAGGACATGACCCTCTTGCTACAGATATCCCAAGTATAATTCCATTGCTTGAACATCTTCTGTTCAGGCGGTAGCGATTCATTTCATTAAATTATCTGTACTTAGACAATAATATCGTGAGAAGATTGGATGACGGTGGGGTGGACTTGCTTTAAATTACAAACTTAAATCACTTTTCTATTCAACGATAAAGGGTTCGTCCATTTCTACATCGGTTTAACATGCGTATAAAATTGTCAATTAAACTGCAAATGCAATGTATTTTCTTGTAATCGTAACGTAACAGTTTACAATACAATCAATTGTCACTTTATTGACTGTATATCGTGAAGTTTGATTTTCAGCTTTGAAGAAACTTTCGAACATTGTTTCACTTTTGTTTAAATTCCAATTAATTTGCTCAATTTTTAGTGAGAATAAAATTTCACGCCAAAACAGCTATCCACCCACACTAAACTTCTACTATTACGGGCTGCATACAAATAATTGTCAACAGTAAGCGAGTGATGCGCTACACAATTAGTCACAGAATTCACAAAAATTTCGAAACCATCCCTACATTCACTTACAACTGAAATATAATTAGCCTAGTAAAATAGGAAACACGAGCCAGTGTCTTTCTGTCAGCAACTTCTACCAAAATACATGGAAAGAGAATGGTAAAAAATCCACGGATAACTGCCAGAATGAGACAGATACATATGACACTAAATGGCCAATACAGCACGATGAAAAAAATAATATTCTGCAAGTCTGTGGAAACGTTCCATTCACATGTTTATTTTTCATGCACTTGCCTGACACCAACCACATTCACAACTACAAATACGAACAAGTAATAGTTCACCAGGTATTGACTTTCGGCTAATGTGCAATTTTGTATTCAGAACTTGGCCAACTCCTCTGTAAACGAATATTCAGTCAGCAACTGGGGTAAACCCTTTGTAATTGGTAACAAAGCACTGGCACCAGCTACTTCACATAATGCTCTACATTACGTGTTAATAGTGAAGTTGAGTATGTACATCTGCAGCTTAACCCAGACTCAAGTAGGAGAAAAAACTTCGTAATATGTATGAAAACGGCATAATAAAACTTGAGACATGTATGTAATGCTGATAATATGGTGAGATGCATGCAATAATCCGTTCTTGATATCTGTCCCTTCTTGACTCATATTTATTTGACGCATTCCATTGTGTTAAGAATACAAGGATTTCGTTCTTGTGCTGTACTCACTTACTTAATACTTTTCTCAACTACGTAATATTATCATCCATCCATTGTCAATTAGAAGACAATACTTTATACAATGCCTTATAAAGATTGTCATTATCATTTAACTACTACTCAACCAAGTTGCAATTTTGCCACTACTTTACTCAAATTGCGTACAAGTATGTGGTGCATTTCATTGCAGCTACTTGTTTGTATCACTCATTATTGCCATGCTTATCACAGCCACTACAACAGATAGACTTGAGCATTTACTGCCTTTGTGTTCGTCACAATAGGTTAGAATCCTCACGTTCGCTTGAGTTGGCAGTAGGCCGTTTAAATTTATTTAAAACGGAGACTTCATTTAATTGTCAATTTTTATATTTTCATCCTGCTCTACTTTTATCTAGCATATCAAGGCGCCACACAATTACACCCCATTAATTGTGCCCCTCTACAAAAATAACTAGCAGAGTTGCAAATTTCTGCATTTATAAAGATTTACTTAATTCACTTGCGTCTTAATTACTCAGTATTATTCGCATCGTTAATTAAAGATGAAATGAAAGTGTTAAAAAAGATTAATTGTCTGTCAGTATCTGCCAGATAAGTTTGAACACAATTTATCTCTTGCGCACAAATATTGTGCAACTTGGACGAAACTCAAATGACTAAATTAATAATATACCAAGAATGTAATAATCTAAACTTGTCAATTTAATAAGGACCAAACAATACATTCATTGTAGTAGCCATAAATAATTCAGCAGATTACTGACCTAACAGTAATTACTCTACTAGAGTACTTACAAATCATAAAACAATATGATATTTATAGCTAATTGTAATATTTTGATGTGTAAATAGTTTATCTTTACAATTAGCCTGCTTACTAATAATATCAAGACTATTTATTCTTGAAAGAGCTATCGCAGAGAAAACTCAGCCGCACATCAATTACCAAACAACATTTTAAAAATATTAATCCATGAGAAGTTATCTCCCAATATAAAAATCCATGAGTAAGGCATGTTTCAAATTGACAAATTGTATTTCGCCACTCCAAGACTTTTCCGCATCCGCCTAGAGACATTAAATGAAAGAATTGAATGCTTAACTTGACTAGATGCAAGGCATTTCCTTTGGCATGAGTGACACGAATAATAAAATTGAAAAAAGTAATAAAGTCGGATTCATAGGTAGGTCAGACCGAGGTGGTGAAAATGGTGATGAAAGGCTGAAGATGATAACAAAAGATGAAAGGAAACAATAAAGGACGCCAACAACGCTACTTTCTCCAACTACAAAGATAAAGATCTAGGATTATGAAACCAATCCTTCGGTGCCCGGGAGAGTTTTCTTTTACAAAACATTACCCTGGCGTTTATTGCCCATTTTATTCGAAGAACCTAGAAAAAGTAAGGAGGTAGGTGGAAGTAAGTCAAGAATGTGTTTAATGCAGCCTATTTATAAAAGCTGCTTCTCTTCTGTGACAAAGTGTCATCCTCTAATTTCTAAACTAAACGTTGCGACTGATGATGAAGTGCTCGTACGACTCCTCATGTAACTATTTATGATTTCCTGTATGGCTGTCGTAATGCTCCAAGTCACATAAACGTCATAATTTCCACAATGAGAAATACCTGTAAACATTTATTTTTTGCATTTTCAAAATTCAGCAACTCGATTTAGTTTGCTTAAAATCATACATCAACATCTGTGGTATTGGCATTTACTTAAAGGACAGGGTTAAGTCTTCAAATAAAGAAAAGCTGCCAATACTGTACTTAGCACAATATAAAGGATTTTCAATCCATAGATGATGCCCGCTCAACGTTATCGGCATCATCCTGCCTTATTTTATTTTCTGTGTGCCTTGCGGTGTAAAACCCAGTAATTTACTAATATAGTGGAAAGCCACCTGTAAAACATATTTAGTATGATGAAAGCAACCACATATAGCACAACGAACATAAAATGGTACGCTGTTACCCATCCCTTACGTTCGTGTACCTGTGGATGGTAGTGTTTATAGAAGTAATTAGTATTTTGGAAACGTTCCAATAAAACGGTGGAGCCTTCTTACTACCAAAACCTTCTCCGAGAGAAAATAAACGCCTCAGGATTGAGTGCTACGCAGCTTTCTCTCACTACACGGCCTCTTTCCCAATTCTGCTTANAGTAATTAGTATTTTGGAAACGTTCCAATAAAATGGTGGAGCCTTCTTACTACCAAAACCTTCTCCGAGAGAAAATAAACGCCTCAGGATTGAGTGCTACGCAGCTTTCTCTCACTACACGGCCTCTTTCCCAATTCTGCTGAACACTTTTTCTTCCTAATGAACTTTATTTTGCTGAACGCGAAAGACTGCAAAGTTTGTATCCGTTTACTCTACTCATCCACTTTCTCTTAGTTTCCTCAGTCTAATTCAGTCACATCTAATCACATTTACATTTACAAGGTGCTGATTGGGTGAGCAACTACAGCCAGATTTCTAACCAGAAAAAAAGAGAACTATTGTTCCCTCATCACTCTATCATTGTTTGGCAGTCAACATTTATATCTCCACCACTTTCACCGGCATCACGCTGTTTTCTCTACACCCAAGAACAAGTAAAAGAATTTCAGAAATGTTACGCAATAAATTGCAGGCAATGGAAAGATACGGAATTCGCCCATTTGAATTCCTTTATTCACGCTGTTTTCTCTACACCCAAGAACAAGTAAAAGAATTTCAGAAATGTTACGCAATAAATTGCAGGCAATGGAAAGATACGGAATTCGCCCATTTGAATTCCTTAAATACGTACAAACGCCTTGATTTTTGCACAGCTTTGAGAGACAAAAGGAGAACAAGCTAGAGTTAGCTCGTGACCTGCTGTTACAGCTCTATTCATCTGTTCCATTGTAGCCTGTCGCTCGCCAGCAATAGTTTTCCAGAGAAAACAAAGCAAAAGGAAATGACAGGACATGATACTTCTTCAGTAAAACAGATGTGCTCTCCTGTTTCAAATCCAAGACAAAACAATTCTCCATTGTGTTCCGATTTTCGAGGAGGACAGCTGGAAGTAATAAGAAAACGAATGAGGGAGCTGAGACTTGAAGAAAAACAAAACAAAACCTTTTCCTTAGATGTGATTAATATGGACAGCAGTAGGGAAATGAAAACAATAGAGTCCATTATATAAACTTAATTATGGGATGGACAAATCTATTTAATGTATTTAGTGAAGGCACTGGTAAGGACTAATTACACTTTTATTGATATTGCAAAATTAAAAATTCAGAAAACCGGTACAGATTGTTTTCTAATGGCAAAACCAAAAAACCCACACCACACAAAAACCTTTGTTAGATCCTTATCAGACTAACTCACTTTACTTCCCTCATATCTTCCTTGAGTTCCCCAAAAATTTGCCCTATAAGTATCAACAGCTTATGTTATAAAATATCAAAAATGCCAGATTCTGACATTTAAAGCTTGAAATTATTCTGTTCCATATGCCTTGCAATAGAAGGAGAAGGTTCAAAAATCTATCCCTTGATAGCATTTTGTTTATACAAATAATTTATGATAAAAAGTGGCAATATGGGCGAGGTGTGTTCCAATCTTTATTTTTTGACGTTATTTTGCTTAGATTAGTACGCCGTTCTCTTCAGTTTAAAAATAAATCCAGAGCGGAGAACAAATTCGTACATAATTGCCAATTTGGAAAAAAATAATTGCACCAGGCCATTCTTAGGCCAACATGCGTTGGTTTATTCTGCTCATAAAAGTGAACAAAGCAAATTTGACTTTTTCTATTACCACCTTGTATAAAAGACGAGGAACGTGTAATATTTGATAACTCAAGGACTGCCTCAAATACACCTTCGAATTATTTCAATGTTGCGTTGTCTATAAAGTAAAATAAAATATAGCAAGGTTTTAGACTGAAAACAGAATTCGCAAAGTTCCCAAGTTTCTTAGTAAGTTCTGCATGTAACCGAAATGTAATCGTTTATAAATCCTGCGAAGTTTCAAAAGCGGCGTGGACAGCTTTTCTACGATCTACCACCGGATTCCTCATGTGACATTTCCTCACAGATTCTAGAGAGTGACACAAGGTCGGGCAGGGTTGAGTGCTGAAATTCACGCTGAGCACCCAGCTTGAGACTTGCGTCTATGGAATGCCATTTTCCAAACCCAAGTTTCCACACATTATCCCTGCTGGAGACTGAGCTGTCGACATACTTAAAAGTGGATTAAAACCTTCTAATGGGAACATTTATTAATCAAATTTCCACCGTTATATCTAAACCGTCACAAGTCATTCCTGCCATTTGCATGTATGCAGTCCAGATATTCAAAATGCAACTAGCGAACGGCCATGAACTCCTTCACTTACTGACACCCTGTCGCCAGTTTATTAGAACGATGTTAAAAAGGAAGCAAAGTCAAGTTAGGCAAGGTCACCTGAATTCACTACGAACGAGTCAACTGTCTTGTCTTGTTTGCAAATAATGTAATGTCTCAACTGGGAAAATAGTTATCGCCTATGTTGCATCCATTTAAGACTACAAACTACGTTTATCATCTGTCCAACCAGACTAGTAGTTGGTAAAGTCAACCCTGGTTGCCCCATATTCTTTCCTGGCCCAATAAAAGGAAATGAAATTGAGACTTATCACACAGCTCAATCATTTGAAGACCAAAACACGACGTCGAGACCAAGAAATTCAATCTGTTTGCTTGTTGTCGTAATGCTGTGTTAGATAAAGAGAAAGGTTGAATTGCTGGCTGCCTTTTTGTTAACCATGCAGAATTTTACCTGATAACAAGTTTACAAAAAACAGTTTTCTTTTGTGCAGGGTGAACACTAATCGCTATATTTGTCCACAGACAGAGGCAGTCGACCGAAGAAAATCATTTTTGAAACAACAATGCAATCTAATCCCTGCCGAAGGGAATCAGTTGAAATACGCCTCATGCTTGCCTTACTTATTTGGCTTTTGTCTATATTTTTTCTTTTACAGAGGTTCATTTTATTATGTGTTCGGATAGATGAGATATATGGTACCTGCATCTATATATATGTATCATTGCGTGCAAAGTCTGTGTGATGTTGGCTGCACTGGAAATATGCGAAGAGCCACAAATTCATGAATTATGCAAAGCCTCTTCTTGTCACAAAAGACATGAAAAGATCATTTATTACTGTGCAGTCATTGTCATTGTAGTCGAGAGCACTTCACACAAGCCACACCGTTCATACTCAATATATATTCAAGTTGAAGGGTCGAAGAGGAGACTCAACAAAGACAGGACATTTCAATAGTACCACAAAAATTACTCACAAAGAGTATTATCGAATGCCTTTGTGAAAAAATCGCATGATTTTATTTATTGAGCTGTGATTTAATTGACGAGTTTTTTTAGCCGTAAGGGTTCAAAGGTTGACTTCAATGATTGGAATTCTGGACTACCTGCGCAAAATTTATGGGTTAGGCACGATTCGTCAAATAATTCAGGAAGCAGGACCAATTCTTAGGTCTCATTGGCATCTTTAATAAAAAGAGCGATTTGAAAATCTTTTTTGGATGGAATGGCACAACTCAAAATCAATAAAAGATAAAAGTGAAAATAATGGGAGCCCATTAAATGTCCTATTTTCTACCTATCTTGACAGAGGAGGAAATTCTTCATTCTGAGGAGACATTGATTAAAAATCGATAATTCTTTCGAACATTTTTCATACATTTTAACGCAAATTAGAGATTCCGGAGGTTTTTTTGCCCTTGCATCATAAAATAGGTTTGGAAAGTGGGATGCTGAATTTCTCATTATGTATTTCTTATTCGTTTATGACAAGAATTAGTTTGTAGTATTTAGTAATGATATCAAGAATTTGTTTGATTGCTTATTACAAATATATATGAAAGCATTATCAGGTCATTGGATGGTTTGAAGAGAACATTTGTTATTGTTTTTGATACTAAAAAAACATTATTCCCAAAGGTAAAATCTTCCATAAAGTACTTTGTGTCACGATAAGTGGCTTTTACTTTCACTTCAGAGTCAAAATTCCCTATAAAACAAATAGTGCGAGAAGCTTAAAAAAGAAACACAGAGTCTTGCTCTACTGCCAGGATGATTTGATTACAAAAGTTGTTGTAAGTACATAAACTGCAGTCCTGCGAATGTCATCAGGTTACGGATCTTAGATGGGAAAACTTCGCTTTAGTACCGATATACAGAGTCTGTACGTTCGAAAGAGGTAAATAATTCACCAGACCTTTGTAATTGCAGTGAAAGTAAAACAGCATTGAACAGTTCAGAAAACGCCTTTCAGCTGTAGGATTAACAGTTACGTAAATAACTTGAGTGGTTTATCTCTATTGTAGATCCCAAGGGTGCTTCACAACCAACCACCAAAGTGAACTAGTCAACTATTGGTTCAATTCCTTTCCTTCGATTCTACTGAAACTGCCAGTCACTGCCCATACCACACATTTGGTTGGATGCAAGGACATTGCGGAAATAGGTGAAAATGAGTTCATCTGGGAAATACAGACATTTGCCCACAAGGCGGATAAGGTTATTCTACAAACTCTTGTTTCCTACTGGAATCCTTTTGAGTGAAATACAAATAAACCAATAAGTTGCTTACTTCCAACTGCTACATTGAAGGCTGGAGGATGCTTTTTCTTCTAGTAGAGGACTTCTACATGACATTTTATGGGTGTGCAAGGATATCAAATTCGGCATCCACTAACGGAGAAAGTGCAGCAGTACTTTATTCAAATTGTATAACTTTACAGTCACCGGATTAAACAACATGGATAGGTGCAGGGAAAAAACAGGTCACATTATTTGGGGAAAGTTAGGCTCCAATATTGCATTCTGTGGTTGAGGACTCCACACAAATGTTTGGATTCTGTACGCTACATATCAAAATCAGATAAATTTGCATAGCCGTGTTTGTTTTGAAAAGCCGTACCTAAATGACTATTAATAAATCCAACCTACTTTCCTTTTATAATACCACTTACCTTGAGGCAAAATAAGAAAGTGCCATTAAAAGTACATTCCAGAATTTTGTAGAAAACCTTTGAATTGGGCGAACGATAGCTTGATTTGAGATAAATAGAACCGAACTAGCACAAATTACTACGCCGTCAACAAAACCAAACCAGTGCAAGTTATTTCCGTACTAAGGTCGAACAATGATATAAAGGAGCCTTGATAAATGTGGCACGCAATGCTACATATCAAAATCAGATAAATTTGCATAGCCGTGTTTGTTTTGAAAATCCGTACCTAAATGACTATTAATAAATCCAACCTACTTTCCTTTTATAATACCACTTACCTTGAGGCAAAATAAGAAAGTGCTATTAAAAGTACATTCCAGAATTTTGTAGAAAACCTTTGAATTGGGCGAACGATAGCTTGAGCTTGACTTGAGATAAATATCCACATCGGGGACCGAACTAGCACAAATTACTACGCCGTCAACAAAACCAAACCAGTGCAAGTTATTTCCGTACTAAGGTCGAACAATGATATAAAGGAGCCTTGATAAATGTGGCACGCAAAAACCCAGTCTGATTTATTGACCATGAATTTCATCGATTAAATCACAAATCCTGTTAAGATCAGTCGATTTCCCATCAAACACTTGCTGAGGTCTACCATGCTCTTTGAAGGAAAGAGGTTATCTGCCGTCTACACAATTGGCTTGCTTGCGTGCTATCCAGAAAACTTTTTACTATTTTCTATTCATTCAGTAAAGCAAAATGCCTATTTAACTTGAACAATAGCTCAAAAAGCCACTCTTGTTATCGTACAATCATAATGAAAATGATTTTTGTAATAATGATATATTTTGAGTGATTATCAAAAATGATAAAAAAACACTCTCCGTCCCGGAGTGATAACCAGATAGACTGGAATTTCAATATTTTATTCTTCATATTTATTTCCATTATTTGCAACAAGAAAATATTTGTCACAAGTTGTGAGTCAAGACTCCCAATTTTCACCTAAATTAGAGAAGGTGTATTTTTATTTGATGAATGACTGCCAACAACGGAAATCAACTCATTTCAGTGAAGAATGGCTGCGATTTTTTCCGCACTTTGACAATATATTCGTTTCCGAATTCAATTCATCCAGAAAAGAACTAACCACCCGAACATTTGTTGTTCTGACAGTTGCTTAACTCACAAGAAAATTATTATTTAGCCCAACTCAGAATAAATTGGATTTTTGCAAATTAATGACCTCGTTAATTTTTTATACATTCAGCTTTTTTGGGTTTGCTTCCTGGGCGGTAGGAGCAAATCTAACATCGAAATTCTGAGCCATAATAATTTCCATCTCAATCACTAGTTACTAACAACCACTTCTTCTTCTTGACATGGAAGCAGCTATTCAAGAAGAAAAGAATTGGTGAGAAGCAGGTTGTACCTCATACATTATCCGTTGATTGAACTCAAGTTTGACAGTCTTATTCAGCCCATATCAAGTAAACAATATCTATGATTACTTTGCTAAAAGTTAGAAATAGAACAAGATATGATTATGACTCACTTCTCATGAAATGCAATCTATTACAGAATAATATTTGGGAAAGTAAGCAATAACATTAAAGGCTTCTTTGCATTATTGTACATAATTGTATGCAGAAAGAGTGATTGTAAATAATAAAAAATGCAAGGAATGAGAAGCGTGATCCCCCGTCACACGGATTCCCTACAAGTAAATAATTTGGCTTTCTCCTCACTAATAGCTTACATGACTTTTAATAACTTACTCCAAAACTACTGGTAAATATGTTTATGCTGGCGTACGTAGTCTCCCACATTGCTTTACCACGCTTTTTTGTCAGATCTATTTTTATTTACCACGCAGAGTCCAAAGTTCAGGAACTGTGTGGGATGAAATTAGTAATTTTACGACTGTATCATAATACATCAACTAGAATTAGGAATATTGATCTAAATCAAGAAGCAACTTCATATGATGCAGGGCGTGTATTATTTAATGTCCTTGAATTAAACCTGTAATACATACAACGGGTAAGTAGATCTGGCTTATTCTGGATATTAATTATTTTTTATCCAATTAAAAAAAGTAATCACACTAGTGAACATGTTTCATCTAGAGAAAGTGATAAATTTCAGGGGTTCTGCCCTTTGTACATTTCTAGAACGACTTGCTTTGACCAAGAGAAAGCAGATTGAAGATTCCATGTTATTTACTGTATTCTTATTCCTTATTCACGCTACAGAATTTCTTAAAAAGAAGTAGATAAGTTACATAATGAATATTTTAATGCGCATTGTTTTTGTTGCGTTCAGGAAGCTAATTTTGTTACTAGAAAATCTACGATTTATTAGCTTAAAACAGGCGTCACAAGCATATCGAAACGAAAGTTCTATAATGATGTGTTTCTAAAAATCCTTTTTATTTGGAGACCTGGTTTGGCTAATCCAAACCTGCATTCCAGACATAAATATTAGTTTTCGGTGAATTTTCAAGAAAACTTACTTGACAAAAAATGGGTTCATGGGTTCATTTTTAAAACGTATTTCTTCTGTATTATTGGGTTTTCCAAAATTATCCTACAAGTGTATTGATTTCGAGTTGAAAAAATCCCTGAAACTAGAAGGTTTTCTTTTCTTTTTCTAGAATATTATATCCTCCGCCAACCTGGAAAATATGTATGAGTGAAATGAACTAGCAACTACAGGAAGCAATAGATATTTAAGGATGTCTCCCGTACTTTTCTGTGGGACGACTAGATGGGAATTCTACAATCTTACCCAGATAAGTACATACGAACAGAAGCAGACAGTCTCAATTTCGAATTTTATTACCTCTAATCACGCCAAGTCAGTCCAGTCTGGTCAGACCCACCACACTCGGACTAACTTACTTATGGCAATTGCCTCCTATATGAATGCATAAAGAAGAATGAATGGGAATCAATGTTTAATGTTTGTTGAGAGAGAAGAAGAAGGGAAGAAGAAAAATGTGTTACGAAATATTAAAGAGGTTGGAACTTGGAGCATGGTGTGCGGCAAGGCTGAAAATTACTTTGAGGCGAGTTTTGCTTTCTCTTCCGGAATCCGCAACGTGTTTTCCTTCACACCCGTTATCTATTGCAAATACATTTACCAACCACGCACATACCAACGACCTACCGAGACAAAGGAATATTAAAGCTAATGTATTACATCAAATAAATTTAATGAAACGTAACGCTATTACGACTATAATACTTAAGTGATTACATTAACTTCCCCGGATATTCAGTATATCTGTGAATATCCCTGCACCGTGCCAAGAAAATAGGACTACATGGAAAGACACAAGTCAAAGCCAGTGCGAGGCGAGACCAAACTTGGCAACAAAACTTTCGTAAATTACTCGGTCTACCTGCAAAATGCAATTTGGAAATGCATGTGATTTATGAGCCACACAAGTTGAATGTAACCAGCCACCAGAGCAGGAATAATGAATTCAATGCATACAGGAATCGTGCAATGCTTTGCTGTTCAACAAATTACCAAAAACATTTGTTTTCTTTTTGGCTTCTTTTCTTATTAACCCAAATTCTTTCTTTTATACTTTTCTTTTAGATGGATTATGGACTGTAGAAAAGTAAAGGAAAAATTGTGGGAAACTCTCTTGATTCGGAAAATATTTCATGAATAAAAAATGCAAGACAAGGACAGACTGTCCATTTTTAGTCAAAAACTAAAATAAATGTAAAAGTAGACAGGAACACGACATGTACAAGTTCCCATCTTGTCCTGTCGGATGTGGTGGACATGAATTTATTGCATGGGAAGTTCCCATTGGGAATGCCTGAGGAAAGATAAAATGTTTGTTAAATGCCCTCGTTTTATTAAAAAAACTATATTATTAACACATCTGAACCTTAAATTATTTCACACATTACATATCATGCATTACGTAAAATTACTTACTAGTTGTGATAAACAATTCAATGAATCAATTAATTAAACTTATCCAGGCAATGAACCCCTGATTTTAAGGAAACCACAAACACCTTTATTTCTCAACCCTGTCTCTCCACAATTCAAGTAATCTGTAACACTAAGCACTTTGCAGATTGAAACATTGCGGTTTGACAGCATAACAATTTAATCTATCGAAACTCAGTTCTCGAGTTGTATTATACCGCAGAAATAGGTAACTGCTTGTTTGAAGCAAATGTACAAAAGTTTAGTTTGGAGTTGGACTGGTTGTTGTGTTACATGGATGGCTCTGGTGGATTGGAATTGTTGGATGAGTGAAAGTGAAATATGTTTGGGGGTCACCGCAGGAGGATGACGGCTGTCACTGAACTAAAGACCAGTGCCAGCATACTACTTAACCTAAACTTTACTTACCTAACAACGACAAATCCTTCCGTTCATCTTACTTTCTCCACTTTGACTACTAACAGGAAAGCGTACAAGGTGAGTGAAGACACGTTAAACCCGTAGGAAACCAGTTTAGGTGAAACACGATCTGATTGTAAACTAATGCAACTACAACTGCCTCCTCTCAAGGTATTAAATAGTACTTAAAAGTGCTGAGTGTAAATTTAACTTCACCTTTGTTATTCTAGGGTTAAGTTAAAACAGTGGTTGGAAGAAGACGTGGTAACATTGCACTTAACTTTAACTCCAATCGTAAAATCAGTTTTAGATGTATATATTTAATCGAAACACAAGACACGGAAACAGAATTTCTGAGTAAATCTCGGTTTGCTTTGGCCTTGTCATTGGCGTAGTTTAATACAATTTCTCATTTAACAAAAGTTGTGAGTAAAAGAGTTAGTTTAATTAAATCACTTTTCAATGACTTTTTGCCAGCATTCTTTTGCACTTGTAGGTTTTTTCAGTACTTATAATAAGTAGGCAGCAAAATTACGGTTTAAATTAATCAAATATTAAATATTTAAAAGTAAAATATTCTCCAGAAATATTAGAAAACTTGAGACGTCGCTTCTTGCATATTATCGGAGGACAAAATGATCAAAGATCGTGATTGGTATACACAACGTCGACTTTTAAGATGAATTGGTTCAATCAAAAAACTAAAAGTTACGGTTAATATGAAAAAGAAAGCACCACCGATACAACACCGCACTAGTTTCACCACTCCAAGTGAAAGAGTGGCCACGAAGGCCCAAGCCTACTGTAGTGAGATAGACACACTTTCTTCAAAGTTTTTCTTTACTTGGTGTTTGACTTGCCAGAAATAAATATCCGGCTTTACAAGATCCAATCTTTACTGAAGATTCTCCACAAGATCGAAAACTGAATGATTCTTACTTTCCTGCCGATACTCTTTCACTTCCAAACAAACATGCGGCCGGTGTAACTCTGTATTTGTCGACTTAACAAATCCCTTTCAACTGTCCCAATCTATTTGTTCTCCACTTATTTACCAGGTGCGGTTATCTCCATTGTTTTCTGGAATACCCTACTCTCTGTGAAAGTCCAGTGTCCACTCTCACCTGAGACAAATCCAGTCCAAAACTAAGCTATGCAAGTACAAACAGTTCTCCATCATCCAATTACCTTAAAAATATAGAACAGATAAAACGACAACCAAACTCAGTTGGTGCCAAAAGCAATGTGTTCCAAGTTTTGTTTCAGTGAGTTGAGCCTACCAAACTAAACGACTGGAGGAAAGACAGAACAGACTTTTCCAACGAGTTTCACTATGGAATAAGGTTTACAGCTGCAGCATGAACAAGGAGTCAGTCAGGAAAGTCCCTCGCTAGCTCCAAACTGCTGCAGATTTTCACCATTCGTCTGGTGAAAGCAGGGAACTCGCTCTTTATTCCAGGAATGAATGAATGCCTTCCTTTTGCATAGGAATAAAATAGTAGTATCTCACAATGCAATCTGGTTCTTTGTCCTCGGCTCTTTGGTTGATACTATATCAATTCCAACAGCAGAGATTGACTGACTACATGAAACGAATGAGTGACCTTACACCCCCCATATTATGCAGTCAGTCACTCATTTCTCCCACCTTGCTCCAATTCCGAGTTAATTCGCCAATTACCATTTTTTGCTGACTGGTCATTAACTTCAAAATTCTAATGAGAACCCGCTAAGCCCCATCAAGATAGTTAGTCCAATAACAAAAAAAGTTGAGAAGATGCTTCCTTTAAAAAGTGAAAAATACTGCAGGGGTGTGATTAGATTTCAGATCCGAAAAAATATAAAACTTATTCTGCTCGAGGTAAGCCAGTCCGCCCTTATTTACGAGCAAACTATAGCAGCTGAATATTCATGAGGATCTCATTTTCATTCACCAACCACACCTCTACTAAAGCAAAGCAAGGACAAACCACACCAAGGAGACGACTGCAATGTGGGATGAAAAGAGAGACTGGCAATGACAGACTGAGACTTTGCAAAGTTAAAGGGACTTTATTGTGTTGTGTAATAAATGAAGATGGGAGGGAGGTGTGAAAGCCGCCTGAGACTGGAAGATTTGTGAGCGATAGTTAGAGGTAATTGTGCAGATACGAGAGGGAAAAGCACATTCCGCATGGTAATATTATCATCCCTTTCCCACGTCTGGAAAATACGTATGCATCTGTATTGCTACTTTTTTTACATAGTATGTATTTTCGAGATTTAGAGTTTCAGTCAAAGCCGTAAAATATTTTAAATGAATGTAAATCCCAAATTCTGGTTCATAAATACAATAAAACGAACCAAATTCACTCGATATTTGGGCTGGGTCGGAAGCAGAAGAAAATTTACATGGCGATGCCATCATTTCTGTTAACGTT
>JAAXNX010001494.1:0-17614 GCA_036491905.1 Folsomia manolachei | reverse complement strand
TAGCTTTCGTCATAAACATTCGGAGGCTATAGACCGCTCCCGTGTCCCGATTTTGAATGAGGAGGACCTGGATGAAACCTATATTAAGGGGAGTGGACCTGGAGGTTCTAACGTGAACAAGCGAACAAACTGCTGTAGCTTGAGGCATGTTCCGACAGGTGAGGATTGTAGTTAATTATTGCACAAATTCATGAAGTTACTATTGATCTAACTGATTTTTTTGCAGGAATCGTGGTAAAGTGTCATAGTGCCCGAGAACTGAGCCAAAACAGAAAATTAGCCAGAGTCATGATGATAGAAAAATTAGACGACCACCTCAACGGGGATTTGAGCGTTAATGCGCAAATATTACGACAAGAACAAAAGCGAGACCACACTAATCTACACCGCCACAAGAAAACGCTGGATCTTAAAAAGAGATACAAAGAACTTCTTGAAAAAGGTAGTGAGGTTGAGCTAGATACAACTCAGCCTGAGCCCCTCTCGTCCTCCACCGTGGTAGAATCAGAGTCTAAGCGAACTTGAAAGTGGAATTTTTGCTATTATGTCAAAAAACAACTGGAATTTGCAGTTCTTTGTTACTATAATTTATTTAGTCAGTCCGGGTAAACTACATAAAATTGCCAGTGTAGATCTCTAAAAATAAGAAAAAATAACAATATTCAATTAGACTCTGTTCTTGTTCTGTCATTAGGGCAAAGTCCATTGTTTTTCCATTAAGATTATTTGCATTTTGAAATCATTTTGAGATTCATCTGACTAATTTTGAAAATTTAATGCAGTCATACTGGCCCATACTGGAATATACTTGAATATAAGTATTATTATTGCCCTTCATTATTGATTTCCATTCTTTGTTCATCTCACTTTAGTTTGTGGCCGTGGTCAAGTTACTCGCCCTGCTTTAAAAAACCTCCATGCAAATTCAACGCCATAAATAAGTTCATTATGCAGACCAACTCTCCTCCAGACACCATATTTAAATCATCGACCTCCCATTAATTTTAATTCCTACGGTATCCTTTATATTTAACCATTTTAAAATTTAAAGAAAACAAATTAACAATGAAGCTGTTTGCAAGACAAGTCGCTAAAGAAGACCTCGTGGCAATAAACTAGATCATTAGTAAAGGTATAAAAATGAACTTCACAGCTTCATTCAGCAGCAACAAAAACAACTATCGAAAAAGTTTCAATTTCAGTCAACAATTACAAAAAGAACTATTTCAAGATGAACCGAAATTTTGCCGTAATCCTCGCCATTTTCCTCGTCTGCGCCTTTGTGGCCGTGATGGTGGTAAGTTTTTATTTAAGACAAATGTAAGCATTTTATAAACTTGAATACTTTTAGGACGCTGACTCGGCTATCTGCACCTTGAACGCTGGAGCTTGTGCAGCTGGTAAGACCATTTGTTAAATGCCATCGTAAATCTTTGATTAACGGATTGTATTTTTATTGCAGGATGTAAAGCTGGAGGTATGACTCAAGGAAATTGTCAAGCATCAAATGGATGCAACCGATGTGTTTGCACGTAGTCCTAAATTTGGGCTTCAATTGATTTATGGCATGACCCCCTCTTTTTACTGGAACCTTGTTTTTGAAATTGGTTAATGAATTTTGTGGAAATTAAATAAACATTATTTGAGCATTGAAAATGTACAAATGTCTTTTAACTATATGATGAGAATATAATTGCCTCATTTTCCATTAATCCTATGAATTGGCTGCACTACAAAGCTTAATTAGGGTGATGTGTTGCACCAAAAAATCAAAAAAGTTTGTCAAACTTAAGCCTTTTTCCAAATTGTTCGTCCAGAAAGTTTTCCATAAACCCTTTAAATTGGAGCAATACACAATAGCTATGAATTATTGCGTAACTGCCAGAAAATGTGCTTTGCATAAACACGAGTCTGGCGTTCTGTAGGAGTATTGTTACTTATTTTATTCATTAATGGAATTAATGTGGGTGTGTGGTTTCCACATGATCTCGTGACCTAAAGTTTTGTGACTTCCAGTATTCTCCACTCCTCTAGAATTTAGCAACACCTGCAGAATTATCATGACAAAGACGTTTTATTCAAAATTTCGGTATAAAACCAAACTACGCCATCGGAATGCTTATCGGTAAATCCTTCCACCATGACTCCCTTCTGTACAAAGACGGCCTTGAGCCTCCTCCTCCTAACATCCATTGTAACATTGTCGACTACCCTGGACTGCTCGTCCCTGTACTACAAGGAGACTGAAGGCGTCCTCAATTATCTTGCGAATGTCACGCTTACAGTCCCATACACCACAAATAATGGCTGGAACTTTTATTTCTTGTTCAGTCGTAATTTTACAGGGATCGGGGTGAGCAATAATCTATTACTTTTTTGATTGTGGTGACATGTGTTAAAATGAATTATGCCTTTTTATCAGGTCTGGGCTGGAACTATTGAGACGAACGGACCTGAAGGAACCGCTGCGATGAGGAATAATTCTGTAAATGGAGTCTTGCCTGCTGGTAGTCTCTTCAGTTTCCGTTTCAGAATTAATTGGAGCGAACAAACGCCTTCAACTAATCCACCCGTTTTGCAAAGTTTTAAATTCGGAGATTTAGAAATGTGTTCGTAATCGATTTGTTACCATAAGCCATCAACTATTCAATTGAACTTTTTTTGGCATAATAAAAGAAATAACTGCACTGCTGCATAATAGAGTTCCAACTTAAATGGCATTTTAATTTGTCCATGCAAAAATTAGAATAAAACAATCTATTTGTAATTTGCATCGGCATTTGAGAGAAATATAGTTCGGTATTATTAAATCATTTGCATGTAAAACGCATTCCGTATGCATGCGCATGAATATTCTGCAAGGTCTATGCAAGACAATCAACCTGGTATATATGATATGGTTATTTAACCTGTATTCAAATTATTTTTAACTGCAGATTACTCTGTAAGTTACATACACCTAAAAAGGGACGGACATGGAATGCTACTAATACTGATGGTCAAACCAAAATCCTGGGAATAGACCTTTCCATTTTTCCTTATTTACTTATATATGAATGCATGCCTGACGTTTATGAATATATATTCTAGAATTTGACAGGTCGTGTATTACTAAGGCCACTGCCTTTTTATCTTTTGAGAAAGCCACATACCCCAATTCTCTCTCAGTGTATCAAGTACTTTGCCATTAAAATTCTGAATAAACGTTAAAGTTGTTACAATGAACTACAATAATTTTCAGCAACTTCCTCTTCTTGCAAAGGGATGCTGTAAGTAGAAGTTTATCAAATTGTTGAAACCATAAAGGACGGACACCATTGCAATAATTTTTGTTTGGATTCGTTATTGTTTGCAGTAATGCAGAGGGAGCCTGCCATTCGCGAATTTCTTGAAGCTACAAAAAAAGCGGAGGAACATACGAAGATTGCGGAGGAACATACGAAGATTGCGGAGGAACATACGAAGATTGCAGAGGAACAGGAAGGGATTGCAAAGAAAAAGAAAGTGGAAATCCAGATTATGACCGAAGAGCTTGAAAAAGCGTGTGGCATGAGCACCGACCAAATCCCAACGACTTCGATGGTCACCCAATGTAGGAAACGCTCCCACTCGGACACTAAACAACACCAAAACTTGTTTGGAGGCCAACCTCATTCGTCTATTGGAAACAAGTTCGTTCCACAAAACACAAACACTCAGGAGAGGGGATTGTTTTATTCTCAACAGGAAAGTGTTCAGCACACGGATCCTAATTCATCACAGGTTACAGGAAATCACGGGTATGAATAAAATAACTGTTTGAGTATTATATGCAGTTATTGCAAATATCTAATCTATTAAAACTTCTTAATGAAATAAAGAAATCGGGTGAACCAGAATGCACAAGGTGATCATTCAGAAAATAACTATACAGGAACGGACAAAAGGTAAAATTAAAAAATGTATCTTGAAATTGTTAGATTTGCACTCAGTTGTCAATTTACTCATTTCCACGCCTCATTTCTTGCTTCAGTAGTTGTTGATCGTCTTTCTTTAGTGGCTGTCTGACATTTGCTTCCAGTCTGCTTGCTCTAATAACAGATTTTTTTTTATAATAATGCAAAGGTATTGATACCACCCGGACCAAAATTTCCAGCTCTTCCCCGATACGATGTACATCCTTCAGGATATGAATCATCAATCTTAATTTTTATGATCAAACTTTTGATGTTTTGTAGATATTTTATCCATGTTTGTCCATGCTCTTTAATTTGCGTCAATTGATTAAGTCATTTGTTACATACAGATTGAACATTAGTGTCACTTTAAATCTTGGGGACATTGTGGACAAACAGTATCGGAAGACATAATAAGTTCCAATTATATTATCATCATTTAATTGTATGGTATGTTTCCAATTTATCATTCGACGTGCATTGAATATATAATAAATCGTAAAGTGTATTAATATCTTCTCCATCGGGTTCTGATTTTCATGCTAATTTCTTTTAGGGAGTAGTAATTCGTTGTCCAAGTTTCCCAAACGATTCCCGTTCCAAACTCATGGGTACCATTTTTGCCATTGCTGGCAGCATACAGTCCATTCAGATTAGACTAAAAGTTATTAAATAAATATTAAGAAAAAAATTGATTACTAATTACAGTTAGAATTGGCAATGACCTCGTGACATCCATAATACCACCAAGCCCCTTTCCATTCCAATGCACAGTTTCTTCGTGTATCGGCATCATTGTCATTGTCAAAAGTGCTAAATGCCATTCCATTATGTCGTGCTAGGCTATCGCCTAAAATTAATCATAACTAAAAAATGAGATTGATCCATCATATTATACAATGATAACTCACCCACATTCCCTGAATAGTCGGAAACATTAAGACGAAACAAGGAGGTTGAGGGATAAACTTTAAAGTGGCCATAGGATGCCACTCCCTTACTACCATCCCACTTTGTGAGTTCTATCCGCAATTCCTGATCATCTAATCGTGTCAGGTTAGCAATATTTGAGAGACCTGGTTCGAATCATTTAAATTTTTAAATTTTGGCACAAAATATTCCAAATGCTCTAATTATAGTTTTATTACCAATCCAATAATCTCCATCCACATTCCCAAAACCTTGCTCGTAATCCTTCCAACCTCGATAAAAGTTTGTTCTCTCAGATTCATTTAGTAGAGGAGTACCACGTCTTTGGATTATTGTCCAGCCTCCACCATCCGAGTTTGGGTCCAAATCACAAATTACCTGGAAGTTGTACCCAATTAAATGATTGAAATCTTGTAAATTGCATGTCTAATATAATGTACTTGGACTGGATCGTCGTTTTGCTTTGGAAAAATTGTGTACTTTCCGATTCGCTCAGCTTTTTTGTTGTGATGGGTCACATTTTTAGCGTTTTTAGCAATTTTGCGTGATTTGTTGTGATCTGTCTGTAATTGGAGAAGTAATTGGATTTCCGAACAATCTCTGGGCCGAACTGTGCTTTGAAAATGTAACAAATTAAAGGTACAAAAAAAATTTGTGGGCATTTCATGCTTGTGTAATAAGAGAATATGGGCGATTGGGTCAGAATTTACAATAATTTCCAAATATGCTTACTCGACCGCTGCAAAAGAAAAATTTTTAATAATAATTTTGAATATCATTTTCAATAAAAAATCGCCCAATTAATTGTTCTTACTTTGACTATGTCATCATCCATGGTCCTTAGTAGGAGAAAGTGAGACACGTTCACCCTGGCCAGTTCTGTGGATAAGGTGTTTATCTAGACAGATATGAATCACACTTTATTTTACTATCAACAAAGCCTTTGTATTTTATTGACCTGCTTCTTCTGATGACCAACTTGTTTTGTAAGATTTTGCATCCTTCTCGATAAAATTGAGAAATCTCGAGACAATCTACTTTGACCCTCATCGCTTTGCATAGCTCGTAGCGATTTTGTCGCCAATTTTCGTCCTTGAATTGGTCGTTTCAGAAATGCATACGTCGCAAAATCAATTGGCTCAGGATCAGGCTCCTCCCTCTCCGCGGAGACATGATCTGACCAGGAATTATCATGGTCACTGGATCTCTAAATTTACACAATTATTCAGTAGTCACTTAAAATTAATTATTTAATTACATCTGAGTCCCAATCGTCCACATTATAATCATTGTGCGTCTCACGCCCATAATCTGCAAAATTTGTGGCCATCGTTGTACCCGTCGTCGTCGTAGACATAGTGCTCGTACTTGTCGCATTGTCCTCAAACCCAAAGGACTGATGTTGATGAATCATTTCTCGGTCACGGTGTGTTTGTCCGACAAAAGGGGGACGATTACTACCCCAAGGAAAAGAAAATGGTGGCCTGGTCGTAGATGGAATCGTGGTTCTGTGTGTGGTCGTTGTTGGGGTGGTTGTGGTCAGATTTAAATTATGGTTGGAGTTTGCAACTTCCTTTCTTTGTCCTCCATCACAACAAGTTTCAAGTTTTTCCTCAACTTCTTCCAAGGTGCGGAATATTCCGGAAAATGATATCATCACAGTGTCTACAGCTCGTTTTAGCTGACCCTGTTTCTCTTTTAGTTCAGAGATTTCTATTCCAGATGATGGATTCTGTAACAGGACAATGTTTAGAAAGTACGTGAAGTGTTAATGTGAAACATTTCTTGAAGTGAGGTTTTCGATATACTTACTGAAGTCTGTGAGTTTGCGTATGAATTACTATAACTAGAGAACGACACATTCTGCTGCAGTTCCAAAACCGACCTTTCCAAATTTCTGACCTGTCAAACAAAATGCAAATTCATTCCACTATATGGATGGGCATATTCCAGAAATTACTTTTTTCAACACAGCCTCAATATTTTGACCTTCATTACTTGACCTAATGCTCGATGTAGGCCATGTAGGTTGTGTAATTTCTTCACCAGATAAGTTTGTCAATTCCCTATTTGTGGACATGGTCGTTATTTGAGCTTCATTTGAACGGTTATGGTGACCTTCAACACCTGTGGAATACAAACTTGGGACCGGTGGTGGTGAAAATATCCTCAAATTGCTACTCCGACTCATTGTTCCTCCCACTTTGAAGAATCCACTTGGAACAGTGTTTCGGGATCGGGAATTTCTCGTCGGAATTGTGGGAGCGGTATAAAGTGGGCTTGGTGTGAAGGGCTGCTCGATCCGGAACCCGTCCGGTGCGGTGCTGTTTAGTGACCTGGGTTGAATTAATCTAGATGCTGACGAAATTGGATCCGGGGTCGAATGGTAAAAATATGTAGACGGGCTTCGTGTCGTCGTTGATGATTGTTGCTGTCGTTGATGAGGAAGCAGTTCCTAAACAAATAATACGAAAAATATATTCAATATTTTTATATTTTCGCATTCATAAAAATTCTAATTTAACTTGTTGCGTTGAATGTTGCCCGAAATCAAACTGCGTCCTTTTTGGTGTGTTCTGAGCGCGTTCCAAGTCTTGCACCTTTAATAAAATAGTAGTTGCTCGATAAACAAGTACATAAACGTCAAATATTTGGGTAGTATTGTATTTTATGACCGTACCCTATTTTCTAAGGCAGATAATTTAAACTCCCAGTTTTTTTGCTTGTCGGTAAACTCCACGGATTTTGCTAACGTCTCAATCTATACAAGTACTTCTTTTTGTTTCACAACATATTATGGCGATTGTCTCAATTTGATTTTGAAGAATTACTCACTTTTCTAAACATCACATCTTGAGATTTTTTCATAGCATGGATGAAATCCACAATGTGCTTCACATTTATAAGAATGCTAACAAAAATTCAATTACATTAATTGAAAGATTACGTAAAATTTATGTTCTCTATTTACTGCGACTGTGATTGCTGTTGGTTTATTGTTGACCCTGGAACACTATTTTCTAGAGATGTTAAGAAGTTGTCGTCTTCTTCGGCATCTACAAATTGTTCTTCCTGCTCCTCCCCGGAATCTGAATAACTAGAGATTACTAATGTACTTTTCAATATTAATAGGAGACCGATGTGAAGTAGATGTAAGGACTTTTTATTAGAATAAATGCTTCTAAACTTCATGGTGCATTTGTTATAAACTCAAATGAGTATTAAATAATGAAAATTGCATAAAATTTGTTTAAATTAAGATTTTACAATGAAGTGTCTTGACAAAAATTGGCAAAATGTAGATATGTTAACTTTGATGCATGAAATGATACCAATTATGGGTAAATGGCTGTTTAATTACTTGGAGAAATTAGATCATCTTCATAATCTTATAAATACACGCTGATATTCCACAGAGTTCATACATTAGTCAAGGACATATATTTAAGTGTTTAAAGCGCATATTAGGAAGGATTAAGTGTGGCTGTGGTTATCAACGGATATGAACTGGTTGCGAGTTTGGGATTAATCGAGCACATTTTTACCATAAAATGTGAATCGTTAATTAAACCAAGTCAAAACTAAATGAAGATGCTTCGATACACACTGTTTGGAAGATCTAAATTTTGTAAACATAGATTCTAATTGTGTAGACGTTTTCACAGTAATTTGCATAATCATGCTAAGGTTTTGTAGTAAATACGTGCAACATGAGTAATAATCAAGAAAATGTTTTATTTCCTACTCCACGTAAATTGGCACAAGGCATGGAATTTATGTTTAATGTGCCTTGTATTAGTTAAATACCAACCTACGAAAGTCTGCTAGAGCCAACGGCTATACAGCGGACTATAAACCCCTTGTTTGTTTGTTTGTATTAGTTAAATACTCTATGGGTTCATTCTTTTGCATTTATATGTTGATTAAATTTTAATTTGATATTGGTAAAAACATGTTTGGATGAGTCATTCAACATTAAATTGTACCTAAACTATTTATTGTTGACATCTCGTTACAACTGCTTGCAAATGAAACCAATGCCAAATTCATACTTAACAGATGTATTTAACTACGAACATGCGAATTAAAAAACAATAATTTGCCAAACTCTGTCGCACAAAAGCATGTCAGTGCCAGTGACATTTTTACTAATACGGAACTAAGTATAATCTATCAATCTGTCTACAAAAATTAGTTCCAGAATGAAAACTTATTTCACCCTTATCATTTTGTTGGCGTTAGTTTCTTTAGCAAACGGTAATTTCTATAAATCAATTGCAAATTATTTCGCATTCTAAATAAATGTTTTGTTCAGGTGCTGGAAAATACGTGCAGTCCTGTGACGCAGCATGCCGAACTCCTGGAAATGAACATAACCGAATAGTTAAAGAGTGTTGCAGAAGTAATGGTTTTCGGAGCGATGGTTGGTGTCGACCAGGGGATTATTCTTGGTGTGTTTATTAATAATAGTTGTGTTGTGGGGAAAATGCCAAACCGTCCATTCGTTTTGGTTTGGTGAATAAAAGTTGTTTTTAACTATACAATAAATATTCACGGCTACATACAAAAATATGTTTATTTCTACGCGTGATTTGAACAAGTATGCAACTTATTCCTGGTGCGTTCTTAACTAAATTATGAAGCTAGGTTAGATTGACGATCCCTTGATCTTTGTATACTAATTAAGGACCTATTCTGTACTGAAACAATAATTCATTGGTAAAACATGGAAACTTATTTAACCATCGGCAATCGTGCCATGTTCATTTCGACTTAATGACTTTATTTTGGTGCCCATGTTTCAGAATGTTGTTTAAGGTACGGTCGGTACGGGATAATATCTAGTATGCGAATTCAATTATGTGGTACTTGTTGGCTCCAAAGATTCTTGTATTATCTATTACACGAGTCATTGATAATGATAACGTTAATTAAGGTAAATTAAAGCCGCAATATAAAGAAGATTCTCCTTGGCAGTAAAACGAAAATAAAAATGCAGCCAGTTTGAGGTCATCACATAATTTCTGTGCATTAATTAACATAATCTCAACAGCTAAATTAGTAAATCCTGTTCCAGGCATTGCAATTTCATTTTGGCATCAACATCTACACGAACTTTGATGGTATTGTGTCGTGCATGATGAACCAAGGAATTCCACAAATGACGGATTTGCTACATTGCCGATTTAACAATCCAACTAATTTCGATGCACACACCCTGTATAACTTATCCAAACTCTGCTGATGAACAATTTGTGTCATGAACACAAAGGAACAATTAATTAGGAAACATTCCTCTACCATCATGCATCTCAATGTTACATAATTCACTTAGGTATTTCTCAGAAATTGCAAATTAAATCAAGTTTTTTTACTTGTGCATCTTCTCAAATTACTTGAATCTATTCATATCTGACATCACTCCATGTTATTTTCCCCATTAAAACTTGATTCTCCAGAAAACTGGACAATCTCACAGAACAACTCACGAAACGGGAAGTGTAATTGCCAAACATTAATTAGAATTAAAATTCATGAATTGCCTATAAAACAACCTGTGCTCCAGTCCGACCATTTTAGTCTCCTTAACCTCATCCAGTAACCTTCACGGCTTGCAAGTATTACATCTAGAAATATGTTATCCTTACAGGTAGTGTAAAATTGTGTACATTATTTAACTAATATAACCAAATCTCATCCTGATTTTCTTATCCACAGATACTGTTCCTCTCCCTGGCCTTAACCTATGTGGCTGGGGACACACAACCCATTCAATCCAACAGTTGGAGCTCACACCCAAACCACGTCATACTTCCAAATGGTCGCCAATTATCCTCCAACCCCACAAACAGCCAAGTCGGCTCCCCCTCCCCCATAACTTCACCTCAGTCACCTCCCAACAATTGTCTCCCATCCAGTTCCGCCCAATTCGGACAAACAACCCAACCCGGATCAACTCAAATCGGGTGGTGTACCCCACTCCAAAGTAGTGGAAACGAAACAGAACCCGTTGTTGCCTGGTTTACTTACGTTCAGCCCGGAGATGACGCCCCCGCCGCCCCGAGCAACGCTACCGAGTCCAGCAACGGTACTGAGACAGAAGAGGCTTCAACCTCAACCAAGAAAGCTTCACCTTCACGTGAACTCGGTTCCTGCATCCCAATCGACCCCAATGGCAATGGGACCGAGTCTGCACCCACCCCCGGAAAAATTGGGTGGTTCACACCCATCCCAAAACCAGACGAAGCTAATTCCACCGATTCAGAGCCCGAAGAACTAAACACACCCGGTGGAAATGTTACTTTGGGTTGGTGCACCCCACTCCTGGACAATGCGGATGCGGCCATGGCACAATTAGGAGAATGTCGACCTTATGAACATGCCAGTGCTGAATCATCCGACTCCAGTTCCACTACGACCACAGCTAAACCAGACACAAAGAAGGATGGAGAAGCTAAAAAGGAGTTGCTGGGTTGGTTCACCCCACTCAAAATTGATCCTGCCGCAAAGGGGAGCGTCATTGCGTATTTTATTCCTGTCGTGGCTTCCGCCCCACCACCCAAGGAACCTGTGGGGAAGGATACAAAGGCTGCTGGGGAAGGTGGGGACGAGACTTCTCCGGCCCCACCGGCATAAGGCTTAGCAAATGAGGAAAACGTTATAAATTTATTTTATATAAAACAAAATTCACAATGTTACTTAATAATGAAGCCAGTAAATACAATAAGTTTGGAAATTTGAAGGGGTTGTCTGGTCTATGAAATATTACAATTATATTGCAAATAGGTATTTATTATTATGTCTAAATCTATGTGAAATACCGAGCATTCGATCATGCATTTCTGGTTAAATAGGTTTTTGCATGGCATCTGTGGTTTACAGAAATTGGCAAAACCAAAATCAAATACATTTGATTTGACGGGATGAGACGTAGTTTTAATATAGAAGACAAATCTATGAGAAGGATAACTAACCAAGATATTCCATGTTATCTTGTCAAGGGCCATACCACGTTGAACTCACCAGTTCTCGTCTGATCACTGAAGTTAAGCAACGTCGGGCCCGGTTAGTACTTGGATGGGTGACCGCTTGGGAATCCCGGGTGCTCTTGGCGTTAACTTTTTGCAATGGGCCATACCACGTTGAACTCACCAGTTCTCGTCTGATCACTGAAGTTAAGCAACGTCGGGCCCGGTTAGTACTTGGATGGGTGACCGCTTGGGAATCCCGGGTGCCCTTGGCGTTAACTTTTTGCAAGTTTTTTAAAAATTTTGTTTGTACCGTTCCGTTCTTTGGTTCTAACTATTCAATTACTTGTCATAGTTTACTGCATACCTTTTTGGGGCATATTTTATTTCCATTCATAAATTTCAAGTGCAGTGTCATAATTTTATTGCTACACTGGTCTAACCAGATGCGGACGTTGCGTACGACACCTTTGCAGGAAGTTGAGTTATACTGGCGTAATCATGCATATATAACAACTTACACTAACTAATTGACTCAGAATTTTTGTTTTCGTTCACTCAAATCCAAATTCGTCAAATAGTCTTGCAAAACTGTTTTTTTTAAAACAATCGCATCAATCCTTACATCACCTCATCTGATTCGGTAGAGGGTTATGAATATCCCATTCTAATTTATCAATATTATAGTGACCGTTTTGTCAATCAAAGAATCCAACCATTCAATCGCCGTCCCTTGCGTGAAGGGACCAAAACTTCCGCGTTTCACAACCAGTGGGGAGCAGCTCCTGACAAGCCTTCTCATCCAGGCCATCTCCACCTTGGACAATTTAGTCCCACTCTCAGTAATACAGAACTCCTTCCATGTCGCCAGGGTGGCGACAGAAACTTCATACGGAGACGCCAATAAAATTTGAAGCTGGCAAAGGTTCATTATCCCACTCAGCGCCTGATAAGTGCATCCGAACCATGGCGCAAATGGGAGAACGTCGTACAATTTGAGCATCCCATAATTTACGGATACTTGATTTGGAAATGCAAAAGTCAGAAGTCCCGTTATGTGGATGGAGTAACACTCGTTATACATATTGGCAAGGTATTGCAGTTCTCGAAATGTTGTGACAATTTCAGCCAGCTAGAGACGCGAAAAAAATTCAAATAAAAAATATTCTTTGAAATCAGTAAATATTTTAGTTTTACTTTCATCTTCCCAGCCACCAGTGAATGGTTCAATTGGTTCATCCAGTATGTCATGAGAAAGGCTTGGTCAATGATTAAGAAGAAGGCTTGCAAATTACAGGCCCAAGCGTAGCCCATTAAATACATTTCCAGAAATGCAAGGATAAGCCGTATGACCAATACATCTGTCCAAAATGATGGTAAACAGTGGCCAAAAAATGGGGTCATCCTTGGAGAACTGGTGGATAGGAGGAACACACCCAAAGCGAATATTATGATTAGTCCGCAACATCTTTTCAAAAGGGAACCCATTGGGTCCATCTTTTCTGGATAAGGAGTTGTTCCTGGATTGACTTTTTCTAATAACCAAAAACAATCAGACTCAGCACATTTTGCATTAAAATTGTAATACAAACAATTTACCTTGCGTTCTCAGGTTGAAGTTGCAACATTCGTTGAACAAGTTTGGAACAGTTTTCGTCATTCTGCAAAATAAGAGATTGTGGAAACTAGCGCAGATGTAGGTAGCCAAGAATATGGTTTGGAAAACGATAGCAGCCACTTCTTTTTCCGGTATGAGATGATAGTACAAGAAATAAAGGAGGAAAACGTTCTTTCCAAGAAGCAGAACATTGTTGCAAAAACAACCAGCTACGTAGGCCGTCCATCTTGAAAGCTTTTTGCAGGAATATGTTCTCAGTCTAAGGTTTACAGAGTCCCATTGGAATGTGGTTGTTGCAAATGTTTCAAGGGCTTTAAAATATTTTCCTAAACCATTTAAAGTAGATTTACTAATCATTTTTAAATGCCAAGGAGTGTTAGGTAGTCCCGATATGAGCGACTCCAAGATAAAATCCACTTGCTCTTTGTTATAATAGTCCGGGGTGCATTTACAAATACGTTCAAGAGGAAATTTAAGTAAATGTATCTTGAAAATAGTGACAAATATTTAGTTTATGCATATTTTACTGTTTGCCTAAAACCTACATGTCACCAATAACTCATAAATAATCGCTCCTGCTATACAATTCATATATGCTCGACTTTGTTGACATTTATTTGGTTCAACTTTGATGGTTTAAATCTTAATGAATCCCAATCGTTTATGATGGTAGCCTGCTGCCTTAAGAAATTTTATAATCCATGAATAAAAGAATTCCTTCCAATATACATATTATCGATATCCCATATTACAAACAAGTTCTCCACTACAGGTCTCCTCCTCTCTTTCCGTATCACCATTTGTGGCTAAAAAAATAAATGCACATCCTTCCAACTTCATGTACAATTGATGTTCGTTATATTGTGGCCATGCGGGCTAGCGAATTGTCTGAAAAAACTCATAAATCAAGGTCAGTTGCCGAAACAGGTCAATCCAGTCACCCTAATAAATTGCTAGTTTACCGTGTTTTATTTGCGTATAAACAGTATGTAACATGAAAATAATCCAAAACCAGTTTGCATCCTGTCATTATCGACGTTTCCCTTAATTCTCTAAGCTTTGATTTTTTCATGCCAATAAGAATATTAATGAATGTTTAATAAGGTATTGTAACAAAAAATTGGTAATTTTTGTGCATGCATGTATTCATTTGTTCATATCAAACAGCTTAACTCTGTTAATATTCTCTCTCTGTTAAACTATGCAAATAGGAAGCAAACTTAAAGTTCTGCACATCTTATGATTTCTCCCGTTGTCCTTAAGTCCTGAAAATCTAAGGCTTCCGGCTTAGTACCTCCAAATGGTCGGCTGAGTTGATTTTCATTAATTTCACTGAAAAGTGCAGTTTTCCACTCGGATGTGTCCTTCCCGCAAATAACAAGAATATCTCGAAGTTGGGGGATAAGAAACTTTTTACAATTTCCCAAATTGGAATTGCAATTTGTGGAGCTGTCCATCAAATCAATTTGTAATGTACATTAATTCGTCACAGGTTGAATTATTACTGAAACTTACTGTTAACACTGATAATTTTATGCGCAGTCCCAACAAAATTTTCGGTATAAGTTTTTGCAATGTGGTAGAGTACTGGGACGCAACGTGCACATCCTTGCTCCACCAGGTTAAAGTTCGAAAGCTCGAAAATCATTGTGGCCTGTGTGGCGTTTTGACCTTGAGCTCGCATCTTCCTCAACATGTTTTCAGAGTCCTCAAAAACCTTATCAACATAGCGAATCAATTTTTGTAACTTTCCAGCTAGAATGTGTCTCCGAATGTCCCAGTCTCCTGTGTGTTTTACCGAAACGAATATTATTAATTCGCCTTTAGGCAAAGGAGGAAATTTAAAACATTACCGACGCGCATGGATATTATCGGCTTGCTGTCAAGGTCGCATCCTTCCACACTTATTTTAAAATCGTAGTCAAAATCCGACCAGTCCTCATTTAGAATGTTGTCCATATCAGTTTCCTTTCTCCATAAAAGGTGCTAAAAAAGAAATCAAAATTATATTACCTATAAATTCATGTCAGAAATGTTCTACCTTTAACAGTTTCTCCTGAGCAGATGCAATGTCGAAATCTCTGTCTTAAAAACGATACAGTTAAATTGGCTTCATGCGTCCAGTCCCATGAAAATTAGTTGAATTTGAGTAACTACCTCTTAGCCATCGAATGAGATAAATGTCTTGCTTCATGTACTCATGGGGAACGCGATGAATCATGCGTTCTCGAAACTAATCAAAATCCGGCATAACAAATTTACAATTGGCTTTATTGTTACTTTTTTTAAAACTTTAATTAGCATAACTCACCTCGTCTAGTTTGAGTTTCTGAGCGTGGCTGAGTGTAAGGTATTCATTTAAAGAAATTTGCACGGACAATTGGACACAGAAAAGAAGCAGTAGAAAAAAAATACGAATTTGGGAACTACAAATTTTCAGCATTTTCCAAAATATATATTCTCAGGTCGGGTCGGACTGCTTTCTTAAATTGATTCTGGACTGTGACTGAATAAATGATCGTATAAAGAGATCAGTTGCTCCTTAGATGCGTCAAATTATCGTGATTCATGTGGATGATAGTAATAAAAGAGTCACTTTTTTATCAAGTCTTTCTTTGGCACATGTCCAGTACCTCTTGTCCAGTCGTCATGATCGAGCTCTTGGCTAATACACAGGTGTACAGTGTGGACGTCTGAAGCAGGTGTGAGGTTTTATGTGATGAATCAACAATTACTGAGTAATTACGAAGAAAATGAGAGTCAAGTTTGCTAATGAAGCGAAGTTAATATTTAACTTGTTGTTTGTGATTGGAGTTTAGTCACAATTTTATTTTGTGGACTAGGAAAGTAGTTGTAATTTGCACAGAGCTTGAAAATGTGTCCGATATTTTTATGCTTCGTGCATTTAATCACTAGAATCATTGAATATAAAGTATTATCCATTTAATTTTTGGCTACAAATTGCAATTAACTGAATAAGATCACGGCGCCGAATTGTTCGTGCAATTGCTTTGGAAGTCAGTGTTAAGTTTTATAATTGCAGTAGATGTTACTTGATGAATTAGTCCAGAGATTCGCGTTATATAACCCGCTCTGCAAAAAATTAAAGTGTTCTTCAATGCATGCAGATTTTGTTATTTGTAGGATTTGTGCTTTTGCGAATTTAATGATTTAAAAATAGAGTACAAATTATGATGATTATTTTACGAGGGTTGATCCAAAAAGAATGTGTACTTTGATTTTATCTTAATTTGCAGTTCCTATACTCGTATGTTCAAAAGTTTGTGTTTAATTTGTAGCCCCGAATGTGAGTGGTAAGTTTTGCGAAGATATTAAAATGTAAACCATTCGTTTCTGAAATATGAGGTCTGAAGTGGAGTCTTCGAAATTTTCGTTATTTTGAAGGAGGAAAAATGTACAATTGTGGCCAGATTTTGGCATAAAGTAGATATTTCTATTTTATGACAATGACACTCGATCACTTCATTCAAAACAACATAAGATAAAAAAAGAAATAGAAAACATTTTCAAGGTCTTGCATGAATCAAACATTAAATCAATATTATTATCGATTTTTGTCGATATTTAACTTCAGTATTACAACTTATGAAACAATATGGGTCGAAATTACCCAGAATTGAATTAATATTGGAGTTTAGAAAAATCCTTATTGAATAAATAAGAGGTATTACTATCGATTTAGTAGATGCTACAATTCTCATTAACGATTAGATAGCTAGATTTTAGTGACACACAAGTACTATTGTTGAAACTAGAACGAATTGGAATAATAAAATAAGTGTCTTTTTTCACAATAAAGTATACTTTAAAATTATAATATTATGCATAAGTAGCAATCATCACTTTTTTGATGTGCCAAAACCCGAGAATCCCATAACAGCGGCCATTTCCGGGTCCATGCCTTCCTCTGTGGAATTACTGACAGCGGATTCTTCAGCCTTTCTTTTTCTTTCCAATCGTTTCTCTCTTTTAAACTCCTTACTTTTTTCTTCCTACATAAAAAAAGTTGACAGAAATATCAATAATTAATGTAATCGTCATAATGTAGCAAGAATCGATTACCTCTTCCTGTAATTCCTGCAACCTCTTATCCAAGTCGTACTTCTTTTTTTCTTCACTCTTTTTCTGTTTCAACAACTCAA
>JAAXNX010001493.1:0-17620 GCA_036491905.1 Folsomia manolachei | reverse complement strand
GAGAGATAAGATACGAGAACTAATGCTTTGCTTTACTTTCTACTTGGGGAGAAAGTAGTAAAAGTAGTACCATAGGGTGAGCCATACTTCTCTTGTTCTCCAGTACGTCTATAAACTATATAAATTTTGGTATAGTAAATTTAGTAGTTACAAAAGTAGTTAAAGGCGATACACGAGTCCTAAGGTGCTTAAGGACCATGCACTGGAAAAAATAAGCCGATACGCCCCATTTAGGAGTAGCTAATACCGTCGGATACGTGCTGTATTCTTTCCAAACTTCATCTCAAAATAGAAATGAAGGTCAAATGTTTGAAATTAGTGAATTTAAGTATATACAAGGGCAACTAAATAGCTTCTTTTTAATAATACATGAATATTTTGCATAACACCTGTCAGGCTACTTTCACTTCACAAGTTTAACATTGTACTTCAGTGCGGTCTACTTGCCGCTCGTCAGGAGTTAACAAAATCTTCTAAACCATAGGCTAAACCTTTTTTGAAGGTCAAATCCTTCAGTGAGTTGACGAGGAAGAAAGGTAGCAACAACCTTCACTAAGCATTGGCATTAAGCTGATTACGTTCTGCTTCTAATCTACTCTGCGACGCCTTATGTAAAATGTTACGACAATCAAATGTCAGAAATAGATTCCGGTTTATTGTTGCATGTGAGAAACACTAAAGGCAAGTTCTAATACTATGTACATGGAAAACCGGCCAAATCAGTCAAAGCCGACTTTCTCTTTATCCGTCTGAGCGAAATTGAAATTGTAATCAAGTCAATGGACCAAACAGCACAATAGTGCTCAAGCCTAACGGTAAACATAATCCACGGTAATGTAATAACATGGAATTACAACAGATGTGTATTGTCCTACACAATAATTGTGCTGAAAATAAAAACGGTGGTGGAGAAATCATGAGCAAGATTGAAAAGCATACTTAAGCAACCAGCCCCAATTTCGGCTGATTTCAGCAAATAAAATAAAAATCCTTTTCTTCCACAGTAATAAATCAAATTGTTCGTGCTCATTTATCAAACATGTCCTCCTTTCCTTGAATACAAGAAATAAAATATAATGGAGAAAGCTGTGTTGTTTTGTAGGTAAACGGATATACAGATATTATCGTTTTTTACATTGATGGTGGTGGTCCCAATTTTTACTTTTCATGCAAACAAAGCTCTCAAATGCCTTGTTCTTTCTTTTTCGTTATCATTGTCATCGAGAGAGGAAACATAAAGAACGCACGGAAGTTTCTCCTCATATTTCTATATAATATGATGCTCATGAAAACATGTTCGTGAAAACGGATGGTTTTCATTACCTGTCCTTATAGTTAGCAAAATAAATTGATTTTACGAAAAAACTTGCCGATTTTATCACGGGTAGACGAGAGGCATGAATTCTAAACTAAGTATCTAATAACCGATTCAAACAAAAGGTTTTCAGCAACTCCACGTTAGTTAGGAAATTTCACCAGTCTATATTTTCAAGTTTTTCCAACAGTCGAATTGGCACTTAACGGTAAGGACACGACAATTTAGATTGCCAATATGATTGACGAAATGTAAGGATAAAGAACCCACGGAACTTTCTCCACAAATGTAAAGAACATGCAATGTATTACGATGTATTACAATTCCAGAGATGATTTGAAATGCACAGTGCCATGCAAAAAATTCTTGATTTTATTGCTAATTCCAAATATGCAATTTTAAACTAGGAACAAGCAAGTTTTCCATCATGTGACTGACCTTTATCCAGAATCATTTTGGCTGGGACATCGTCTTGCCATCCACCACCTCCCACCACCCCCTGGAACTGACCCCACACCAGGACACAAGAAATGAGGATCACCCAATACCACTTCATGACCAAAACTGTATCAAGTCTTTTAAGTGGATTCAAATTCCAGAAGACGCAATTATTCTTTAAAGTTTACAAGGCAGATTTTTTGCAAAGTTTTCGAAATCATGATGTTTCGACAACCGAATTTTACTGACAATCGAATTCACATTCACCGACAATAATACACAGAATGGCATGAATTTACATTAATTCCCACTTATTGCATGATACAGATATGTGTAAAGTGTTCAAATTCATGGTTTTGAGGAGTGAAATTGATTGAAAATGACACGTTTTCTTATGACAAATCGGTTGAAGAAACTGAACGGTATTGATGATGCATGAAGATTTATCGTTAAACACACAAAATTCTCAGAACAGTACAAGCATTCAGTATAATGAGTGATTGTGTAAGTCAATAACTTTTAACACGCTTTGCCACAAAATGAATTGTTATATTTCCACACAAACCTAAGGAACACTTTTATTGTATAACTTTATCCAGATAAGTTATTCTAGTATGAAACACTTATTTATTTTTAATTGGAGCATATTCAATCAACAAACGATTTAAAATTGGAAATACATTTGCTTGATCTTACAAAAATCACTTAAACCCCTTCCATTAAATATTTACGTCCTTTAAAATCTCTTTACAATGGCACACTTAATTTCAAAATTACAAGTCGTTAACTATTTAATCATATTATCCTAAACACTAAATAATGTCAAACCCTCCTGAATTGTGGAGTACCCAACCAAACATAAAGTAAATTGTCACAACACTAAAACATGGAATAACCTCAATCCCTATTAATTGTCAATAAATGTAATGAGAGAGATCTGTAAAAGTAGTGATTTGCTATCCTCGTGTTTATGTTTATATCCGCAATTTGTAGTAGTATAAGAAGTATTTGCAAACTTACAAACCACCAATATAACACGGGAAAAGGTGTTTTGTTATGTTTTTTGTTACCCAATCCAGTCCACGGTTAATATGTGAATGGCAGAGTTGCACTCAAGTTTAGGGTTCTCATACAATTTTGTGTCTGTAAAGGAATAGTAGTGCGATTCCTTTAACTATTTTTGTCTCACTCTCCTCTGAGCAGGGTTGCCATTGTTCTCTTGTGGAATAGTATAGGTTCACAAAAAAGGAAATGTTAGAAGATTGCGTAACGAAACAGAGGGACAAGTTATATGCACATCTGCCAAGGTGAAATGAAAGCTTGGAGAAAGCAGTGCAAAATGGAGATCGTGGCGGAATTGCATATTGTCTAATTGTAAGTATTCGTATTATATGAACTGGAACATTGTTTCAGAATCATTGCTCATCAATTCCTGTGTTTGATTATTGATTACCATACAGTGATGCAATAAGGTACGAGTGAAAGTTGTGTCGCACATCACATACCTAGATCTCAATCCTACCTCCTTGAAAATTTGTTATTTTTTTTCAGAAAAACTTTCATGATTTGACATCTTGGTTTCATAGGCGTTTTACGATACCACTAAAATGATCTGGTAACACTGTGTCAAAAGTGGGAAATACAAACGTTGTGCAAGGGGACATTGCAACTCCTCATCCCCACAACATTCTACTCAAAGGAGCATAGAATCCGGAGAAGTACAACTTTCTATGTCTCCTGCAGTGGAACTATGGGGTTGTGCGAGTACTATGGGACCATGAATGATGATCCTTTACTTCACTATTTTAATCTGGCTTTAGTCCTCAAAATTAAGTATGACCTGATAACCATGATGCGTATTGCCTTTTAAACCTCGCATTACTGAACGATTTGAGTTTCCCGCTGTTGCGCAATCTAAAATATAACTTAGTTAATACAACAATTACAAAGTTTAAGTTTGCATAGCTTGATATTAAAGTAGTTGTATCACGAAATCTAGTTTGCCCTCTTCAGAGGAGTTGATAATCCACCAATGAGGGAAAGCCAGCGCAAGGGTGATTGAGCTTGTGTCCACGTCGAACTGCCTGGATCTGTCATTCCTCCACTGATTTGCACTCCGTTTAGTAAATTGCCGGTCTGCTGAAATTTTGCACAGGTTTATCCAGAAAACTGCAAAATTTAATTAGAGTTAAATTAAAATGAGACTGACCATTTCACTGGCGACAATTGTCGCTCTATCCATTATTTCTGGGATAAGAGCTGCGGCGGAGGTGGATCTTGGGGATGATGACTTTGAATCTAAACTTGCTTCGATGGAAAATGTACTCGTCATGTTTTATGCTCCTTGGTGAGTCTTTTTGTATTTTATTTGGGTGTGGACAGGTTTTTTAATGAAATTGTTATTTGCAGGTGCGGACACTGCAAGAAACTTAAGCCTGAGTTTGCTCAGGCTTCGGAACTCTTGAAGGATGACGATCCACCAATTTTCTTGGCTAAGGTAGGTCATGTTCTGCCGACCATATGGTGGGTGGAGTTTAGCGATAAGAGGTACTGTACACATTCATAATGTGAAGCATGTGAGGGCAAACTGAAATCAAACTGAGCATTTACGAAGCGTTTAGTGTGCAAGTGATAGATTGATAGATAGACGGGTTCGGGAAGGGTTGGCAAATTGTGACCTACTGCACGGTCATATTTCAGTGTTTCGGCTACTTATTCAACTGGACAAGTATTTAGGTCATGGATCTTGGCAATCATTGATTTAGGTATCATGAAAGTAATTCTTATGACTGGATTGGAAATTATGATATAAACTTTGGTGATTATTGCGACAACAATTTATGACATTTACAATACGAAGTTATTACCTGGATGGTATGCGAGTATTATACAACAAGAGTCGAAGTATCATGTCATTTATTTCGAGCAGGAGTATAAATATAAGTTTGCATGCATATTTTGCCGTATTTGGACCATATCTTTTGGATTTCATATGTACGACTGTACGAGTATTCTCAAGGTCAGGTAGTACCAATACCGTACTATCATGAATTGACCATATTGACGGCTCACTTCATTTGACCTTTCTCATAAATAAATTGACACGAAAGCTGCTGTAACCTACAATATAATCTACCTATCACCTACTATGTATTAATTAATACCTATCCTTCACTGAACTTCCAAAAAGAGTTGGAATAATTTTAAATAATTTTAATTTCCTGTTTGTTTCATCATATCCTGCTTGGAGTTTCACAACTTTTATCTTTTTTATTAAAGTGCAGTAAAACCCTTTTCTACTTTTTTTTATAGGTTGACTGTACTGAAGCAGGAAAAGACACTTGCAGCAAATTCGGAGTGAGTGGTTATTCCAACTCTGAAAATCTTCAAGAATGGAGAGCTTTCCTCAGACTACAATGGTAAGTCTAAAAAGACTCATTAAAGCGAGTCTGAGTATGATTGAAGTCAATAATTGTATACTTTTTTTTTATGTTTTTAGGACCCAGAGAAGCCAGTAAGTTTTGTTATTTTTAGATCTAGATTTCATTTTTACTAATGATTTCGAATTATGAAGATGGAATCGTCAAATTCATGCGAAGCCAAGTTGGGCCTGCTTCAAAGGAACTGAAATCGGTGTCTGACTTTGAAAGCTTCATTGCGAAGGATGACGTTGCCATTGTTGCGTTTTTGGCGGAGAAAGACTCCAAGTTGGAGAAGACATTCCAGAAGGTTTCCGATGTACTGAGAGAAAAAGCTAGATTTGGTCACTCTAGCAGTGGAGATGTTGCCAAAAAGGCCTCTCAAAAGGTCGATAGCTTGGTCCTTTACAGACCCAAGCAACTTAGGTAATTTTGCCTAATTTTTTTGGGTACTTCATAGCCAGATTTTTAAGAATATAAAGTTGCGCCGTAGCTGTTTCACACTAGTCAAAGTACTCGTCGTCAACGAACCTAAAAATAATACTTTGTACCATTTGTTTATTTTCAGCAACAAGTTTGAGCCTGATACTCTAGTCTACGATGGTGCCTTTGACAGTGAAGATATCCAGAAATGGGTTAAATCAAACTAGTAAGTTTCGTATTAAAAATGAATTAATTTGATTTATTGTGTTGTGTGTTCAAATTCTAAACTGACCTTCTTTATATTTTATCAATAGTTACGGATTGGTCGGTGTTCGTACTCAAGACAGTTCCAAAGAATTCAACCAACCCCTTGTTATCGCTTATTACAATGTTGATTACAAGAAGAATGTCAAAGGTGAGTGTCGTCAACTCAGCTGAATGTTATACACAAAGTATATTAACAGAATTATATATTGTAAAGGTACCAACTACTGGAGGAATCGAATCTTGAAGGTTGCTCAAACTTACAAGAAGGATTTGTCGTTTGCTGTCAGCAACAAAGATGAGTTTCAGTATGAGTTGAACGAATACGGAATCGAATTCACTCCTTCCGATAAACCCATTGTCACTGCTAAAAACTCCAAGGGACAGAAATTCAAGATGGAAGAGGAATTTTCGTAAGCTCCTCCAAGTTTCAGACTTTAGATCTACTGAACACTAATCTAATATTATGTTATGTATGCTAAACACTGACTTGTTTATATGCTCCTTAGTGTGGAAAACTTTGAAGCATTCTTAAAGAAAATGTTGGCCGGAGAGTTGGAACCATTTTTGAAATCTGAGCCAATCCCTGACATGAATGAGGGAGGAGTGACCATTGCCGTTGGAAAGAACTTTGATGACGTTGTCTTCAACAGTGGACAGGATGCTTTGATCGAATTTTATGCTCCTTGGTACGCTATTTTTTGGCATATTTATTATTTAAGGTAGAAGGATGGGCAGATTTCTTGATTAAAAGTCGGTTCTTTCCAGGTGCGGTCACTGCAAGAAATTGACTCCAATTTACGACGAATTGGGAGAAAAGGTACGTCATTGTGGTTTTTCCTTTGCGTTTGTTGTACAGCAAGAGTACAAAGTCCTAATTTTTTAATTTTGCAATCGTAAATACAGTTGAAGGATGAAGATGTTGCTATTGTGAAAATGGACGCCACAGCCAACGACGTTCCAGAACTGTTTGATTTATGCTCCTTGGTACGCTATTTTTTGGCATATTTATTATTTAAGGTAGAAGGATGGGCAGATTTCTTGATTAAAAGTCGGTTCTTTCCAGGTGCGGTCATTGCAAGAAATTGACTCCAATTTACGACGAATTGGGAGAAAAGGTACGTCATTGTGGTTTTCCTTTGCGTTTGTTGCACAGCAAAAGTACAAAGTCCTAATTTTTTTAATTTTGCAATCGTAAATACAGTTGAAGGATGAAGATGTTGCTATTGTGAAAATGGACGCCACAGCCAACGACGTTCCAGAACTGTTTGAAGTGCGAGGATTCCCAACCTTGTTCTGGTTAGGTACGTACACATATAGCCAATATTATAATATTTACTCCATATTAGCAATTACAACAATTTAATAATAGTAGAACAAGGTAAATTTAAGCCACAGAGGTCAACGCACTCCAATCCTCATTTCAATCGCCTGTAAACTCATTACTCCACCCCACGTCAATTATATTTTTGTTCTCGTTTCAGCTAAAGGCAGCAAGAAGCCAGTGAAGTACGAAGGTGGTCGTGAAGTCGCTGACTTTATTAAATATATTGCCAAAGAGGCCACCACAGAATTGAAGGGTTATGATCGTTCGGGAAACCCCAAGGAATCAAAGACGGAACTGTAATTTGTGTTAAGTAAACTAGTTAAATAATAGATCATTTCATTCTTCTCATTCAAAATGTAATCATGCAAGAACTCAAAAAACGTTATGTAATTCGCAACTAAGACATTTCTACATAAAGTACTGATTGGTTGATATGATAAGTAATAATTAAATTTAAAATAGTGAATAATGGGGTAATATTTTCGTAGTAAAAAAGATTATTAAATATTGTGAACCAAACCAATGCGAAATTACTTTCCTTCTGAAACATTCGCTATGTGACAATTTCCTGTGCTAATTTTATGAGGTTTGGGGTAACTATTATTTTTTAATTGTAAGTTTTGGTAAATCATTGTTCTTTCAAAATTTATGTACCAACCGAACTGATTAATTCCCCGTGCTTGCTTATGCATTATATTATTTCTTCCAATAATGTCTATGAGTCATTAATAATTTCATAATAAAATGAAAAATTGCTAAAATCAATCAACATTTGTCCAAGATTCCTCCGTTAATTAGGTAGTAATAATTTACGTCATATTTATTATTATTTTGTGAGATTTGAGAATCATTCAAACTAATATCGTTAGTTAATTAACCACACAAAAGAATAATTTATTATTGGACATCTTGACCAAAAACATTAGCATTGCACAAAAACATTTCCTCAGCTTCGTAACGAATGCATTTAATATACTGACAATTTGACCATCTCTCTCCTACTTACAATTCCAAAGCCACACAAAGACGACGCAACCAACAAAATACGATACAACAATTCGACAACATTTACAATAAGTATTTGGACTGAATTATTATGGAATGGATTTTTGATCTTGCTTAAGAAGTGCTAGCCAACTTTGAGGGTTGAACCACACTGGTTTTTCTGGTCGTGACACTTTCAGGAGTTGGTATTTCTGGTGCTACGGACAGTATTGGAGGCATCATTGGTCGATTAACCTTGCCCTGAAAGATGGGAAACGAATTTATAATAATAATTTTTTTACTTGAATAATTACGACATCAAATAAATCCTTACTTTGGACTGTTTGGCCATTTGATAATCCCCAGAATCAAAGTACTTTTGACCTTTTGCCAGTCTTTTTTGCAAAAATGCTGAATGTCCAGCCATTGGCTTTGCAGCTGCGGGGTACTTAATTTTTAATTTGTCCTCCTCCTGTTTCTCAATATCCTAAAAAAATACAAATTATCCCATTTAAACCAAATCACAACCTAATTCTGGCTAATAAACAATTAAAATATTTAGTCAACAAATAATCTTCTTACGTGAGGATTAACTTCCGGAACTGGAGTTGTGACTTCTTCTGGATCTGCTCCCTCGACAGCTTCTTCCCGTTCAGCCGACATTGTTAAAACTTTGTGGTACGGAAACAATTAACACTTCCAACAATGACTTAATTAACAATGGATTAATTAACAAGAGCCAAAATAACGACGGTTGAATAAAGAAGGAACCAAAAACGTAAATGGACGGTTGGGGCACGTTGATCGTGGTGGACGAGGCAGATTTATTACCAAATCTCGGCATTTTTGGTTTTTAATTGTTTTTATTTTTTGACTGTTCAACAACAAATTGTTATTATTAGATAATTAAATAGAATTATTATTAATATTTGAAATATTGTCCAACTTGGGATTCGGTATCACAGATAAATGGACACTGCACCGGATAACGCAGCTGATATTTTAACGGTAATGTTTTGTTTCGGCCTTTCTAAAAATGATCTTTTAATTTCGTTATTGTTAAATAAACTTTTATGTGTCATTTCCTTAGATGGACAGTGAGAACAGCGTGTCGCCACTAATTCTTGACGAATCATCCAACACGTCCTTTGAGATGAAGCCATTTGGTGTTGAAGGAAGCGATGTTAAGCCGAATAGAAGTCGAAAAAGCACGGGATGTATTCAAAACATGGGAAGAAGTACTCCTTCCTCATTCAATGCAAAGGTTTGATTAATCATTAATTAACGCATATTTAAATACGGTGTAATACTGAAACTTTTACATAATATATGTGATACATATGTGATGTATGTGCATTTTGTAGCCCAAAGTTGTGACAATGGAAGATTTAAAGTTCATGCAGAATTTTGATCCGCAAACATCCAGCCGAAACCAGCAAAAGAAAAAGTAAAATTTTACATCAAGTCGTTATTTAGGTGTTGTAAAGTATGCTGACATTTATGTTTTTTTTTAGAAAACGATACCATCATAACGATGGCCGTTTGATACAATATGCAGATGATTACGAGCTGTGTGACTGCCTTCGACCTAATTGTGCTGGTTGTCATTTGAAATGTCCAAGTTGCGACGACAGACGTTGTGGTCATGAGTGCAGGTGAGTTTTTAAAATAGCATATTTTTAATACCTATGAGATGTGGATGAAATGAGTGTAATTGGAAACCGGTTCTGAATGCAGGGTCAACAGAAAATGGCTCTACGAAGCAGTCGAAATTGAAGGGACTGCTCTGGAATTCAGAAATCCTCACTATTCGTCTTTTACTTAGAAATTAGTTTCTTGTTGTTGGTTGCGAACTCTATAATAATATGGTATAGTAATATTTGTTTTATTTTCTCAATTTTTTATCACTTTACGCAGTGTGTAAGGTGAAATAAGAAGTACTCCTTACATCGTAAATGCAAAATTCATCCGAAATATATAGAATTATGCAAGATTCGGAACTCATTTTATAATTCAGTCTGACACATTTATTAACAATGGATAGATAATAATCTCAGTAAATTTTATTAGTAAAAAACTAAACAGTGCAATAATAAACTATTTTCTGACTACATTTGCATGTGGTTAGAAATACTTTAAAAACTAGAAATAAAAAATATTCGTCCATGGACATTTTGTATACTTGAATATTGACAAATACGAAATACATAGATGATAGAAATACGAAATTGAGTTTCATCCAATGATTTAAATTATTTACAAATCTACTTAAGTAGCAATCCAATCGGTTACTCCTCCAATACTTAAGTAATAACGTGGACTTCAAACCAAAGTCTTCCATTCAATCGAACAATCATTCATTCAACTTCAGTCTCGAATACTTTCAGGATTTCAAACCAATACTTTTACTCTTCTAAGTTTCCTACAGTTGTCACTCATATTGACGACGTCGGCAAAAAAGGAAGTAATGCAACTTATTGTTTTCTTGTCTTTAGAACTATTCTTAAAAATTAAAATGCGTTACGTACGGTGTACAAACGAGAGTCATATTTATATTTATGTAGTATACGGAAGTAAGCTGGCTGTCACAGGTAATCAGTTGCTTAATAATGAAGAGAACCATTAAGTACTACAGTATTTTATTATGTCTACCATGCAGAATAATGGAATTGAAAAAGCATCCTGCAGTGAGCTACATTATATAAATAATGTCCTTGAGAAATGATTAGATTAGGCGTAATTCAAGCTGATTTTAAACATAATCTCTCTCCGATTTTAAATCCGTGCAACTTTACTTTTAAGGATTTTTTATGCATTTCATCCACTCTTTCCTGCATCCGTTGCAATGAATTGCAATCAATACAATGTATTGTTCCTGAATGCATCGTCGACTGGTAAAGTTTGTCGACATTTTCCGAAATGTTTCGTATCTAAAGCCACGCCAGTGTTGCAGGAATCAGTGATCATGTCGCACCAATTCTTGTAAGTTTTTCCATTCGAGGAACATATTGGGCCCTTGGCACTACCATCTCTATCAGAGGCTTTGCACCTACATAAAGTCAAAATAACATGTACTAAAAATTAACACTGGTTCATTTCCAAGATATATATTTCGAATATAGGAATATACCATTGAGGTTGTGGACCGCAAGTTACACATCTTGGTTTTCCGCTGTCCAATTCTACAAGACAAGATTGACCATCAACGCACTTGATATTGCCACAATTGGCTCGTTCTGTAATTAATAAAGTAAGTTAGTAATGAATAAATTTTAAGATACCTGAAACATGAAAATGTTCAATAAAATGAATTAAACTGCGTATAAGTCGTGAAAGTAATTGCACAACTTCCACTTCATACTTAAGTCCTAAATCCAATCTTTTACTCTGACTTAATGCTCATATAATGTGGAGACAATTGTGTTGTGATCTTCTAATTGTATGAAATGGACAAGAGCGAGAAAAATAAGTCTTATTTGATGAGGTACTTCAAGTCGTAAGGTTTTATTTTATTCCCTGTTAATGAGCCTCCCATCCAGTCAGCCAGTCTCATTAATGCAGTTTAACTATCAAATGGACATTTTCAATCAACAATAGGAATGTACGAACCGAAACGACCTCAATAATGGACATGTCGACAAAACTTGTCCCATTCATGATAATAAATGGCACTTAACTCCCAGTCTCACAAGTCCAGTTGTATTCAACGAGTCAATCTAATAAAAGATGAGTCCATTCAAGATACTAAATTCCTTAATAAAAGTCTCGCGTCGCCTCTTCTACCCTGCTTACAGTTATTTATTGCTATAATAGTTACCTAATTGGCTAGAGGCCAACTACGTAATACGTAGAAAATAATTAAGGTGTTGATGTTGTTATAATAAAAATAAAGTCAAAGAGTAAATTCAAACCTAATGAAGTTTAGAGTCAGTGTCGTAGAAAGAAAACCTAACTGCATGACATTCCTTCAACTAATATGCAACTGTTGCCTTTTCTCATGCATACAAAAAATGTTTTGTAGACTGCATAGAATAACGTACATTTGTTGACTATATATATATTACTTTTGGAATAAATTGCAAAGTGTGTGTATCTGCAACAAACTTACTTTTACACGGTCCCTTATATGCGACTTGAATCGCTTTCCCTTTGGTGCATGCCGTCTGTCTTAAATGACATAAATTTGGGTAAGTGACGCCATCAACGCCACATATCATCCTTCCATTCGCCACGGGACAATGTCGCGACGTGCAGTTCACACAATGGGGCACCTGGAATTTAGTAGAAAAATATATTCATTAAATTATATTTGCTTTAAAATGATTTAACTATAAAAATGTGAAATATTTATTTCACCATGTTCTGGTCCAACAAGCATTGCTTTTTCCCAGGACAAGTCATTTTGGAACATGTCACTAAAAAATTAAATGAATTATTGATAAGCGCTTCATCCCAGTAAACACCTCTACTCAAGTCTGCATAATTTGGAATTTGATAAAATGCTCACATCGACACGATCCATTATAACTGATTGTCAAAGAACTTTTTCGACGGCAAGCTCTTTTTAAGAGTCTGCACGGTGTCCTGTATGTCCGCCCATCGGATCTGAAAAATAATACGAAGGATTAATATATCGTCTTAAATTTAATTTGGAAATGAAATCATACGCACCCACATACTGGCCCACGGACACGTCCTTTAATTCCATTTTCTAGTCGGAATGTGTTACAATTTGGAGCGCAGACGCATTTAGGCACTCCATTCTTGACGACACACTTTTGATTTTCTTGGCATTTGACGCCATCGCATGAGTCTACATTAAGCAGGACAGGAAACGAAATTGAGTAGAACAAGTTTAATGAATACCATGCAGGATCATTCTTACAATAAATACAAATATTTACGATAAAACTGTTAATCATTAGATTCATTACCTTTGCATCGGGTGCATGAAACCCCACCCTGAACATGCATGTAAAATAGGTAGCTAGGAGTCAAATCTTCATCATTCCATGCCGCACTAGCAGTTGATGCAAGGACACCGCTATTGTATTTAAGCGTAAAATCAATTGCAACAAATAAACAACTGTCTAGTCCTGCAAATAAAGAATCCACATGATCTGTACCTATTACAACAATCTTCCTTGCTTGATCCAGCTTTCACCAGAGAAGTACAACGGCCATTCTTGTTTACGTTTAACCAACAATTCCCCCCTGAAAATTCAATAAGGACAAATTCCGTGACATATAGATTTAACATTACGTTCTCTGAAAATGGTTGAATTTAAAATGCTTGTATTTACAATATTGTAAATACATAGTGAAGTTATCGATATACGATGAAGGTACATGAGCATATTTATTGCCCACATTTGAGACATGTGAAAATTAAAATCTACAACAGTCATGAAAAGAATCTGTCAACAAAAGTTTCAGGGGTGGTCTAACTTCCAGTTCGAAACAGCTCATTAACTTTGATATGTTAGGTTAAAATTAAGAATCATAATAGATGTGCGCCTGGTTTGCAACAATGATTAATAAACTTCACATAAAAACGAGACCATGACCTGACAAAGTTGATACCACACCACTGCATAAAATTATTTTTGTAGGCAATCCTGTCAATCAATCATTATTAAGTCAGCCACATTTTTATTATGAAATGAAAACATGCATGCTTTTCAAGGCGAGCATACTAGAAGTAGACACGTTTAGTCTTTTTAAAATCATTTGTCAGTTTAATTGCAAGTGGCTTTTCGTCACGATTTTCTTCATTTTCTTTCCCCACAGAGAAGGTGATAAGATTCTTTCGCAAAAAAAGTTCTGGAAATGCATGCAAACTCCAGACACCGAGACACAGACAGAAAATTCTTCTGCAATGAAAACCTCACCAAGAAGTAATCTACATCTCATTCAACCTTGCATTTAATTTTTATTATGTCCCCCATTGGGCATTTCTTGCATGTCTAAAATCCACAAAATTAATGGAATGAGAATGATGCACCTGATCATCGCGTTGAACCCTTACCTCAGTTCATTTAACAAACCGTGAGCTGTCTAGTCTGTTTATATATACGTAGTAAACCCTTCTTATGTGCAAGCTATTAATTTTATCACTGTCACTTGTAATCCGTGTTCTGTACTAAAAGCATAGAGGTGGAACAGATAATGATGTTGGCTGAATATAACTCCACTAAAATTTGACTACGACTGCAGCAGAATGCAACACAACCATTACACAAATGGATGGAGTGAGAAACCTTTGTTGCTACCTCAAAATCAAGACAGAAATTTTACCATGCAAAAACCTTGCCAGACATACAATAATTGCAACATTAAGCTATTTACCCGTCACTCTGCCATTTATCACTCGCTTCCATGAGATCACATTATAACATGAACCAGGCTCAAGTCTTTACAACTTCACGTCAATTCATTACGATGAGACGGGTACAATGGAATACCATGTACATGTGTGTACTTGCACCAATAACATTACCAGCACAATGAGCAAAAAGGCCTCAAAATTCAAATTCCCAAGGTTTCTTCGTCAATAAAAACTGCCCGGCCGACTAGTTCGACAGGTGGAAACACAAAAGCCTCATCAGCAGGGCACACAATACATCAAGGAGACATGATGGCGTTGGAAGATATGTTTAATATGTGACTAGTGCAAATTGTTGCTCGAAAATGCAATTCATTGTAAATTACAAAGCACTTGCTAATGCACTCCTAAATTGTTCGCAATATTAATTGCATTAATTTGGGTCAAGAAGTTACATGTGGAATTACATCTGCTCGTAGTAATAATAGCAGCATTAGTATCCAATTTTAATTCCATAATATCAAAGCCATACATAAAACAAACCAAGTTTAACCGGCCGGCATTTTCTACAACCCTCAGTCAACCATTTGTAGTAGGATTCCTACCATCTATCTCTGTATTCCATGTTCTGGCTTTTTACTTGTCGTAAAGGCTTAACCTGTTGACAAAACTCAATCACACGTAAATATTCTTGAAACCTGACTATTACTATTTGGAAAATTGGGATCTGATTCAGTCCACGACTCCATGCACGAGGTGATTATGTCGTTTTGCTCAATGAATTTCCTTGAAATATTAGCTTTCTCATACCGGAAAAGCAGCTTCGAGACAGCTCGACTAATCCGCGTATATGTATTCATTCATATCATTCTACATTTAGTTAGAAGAGAGGTCCGCGAAAGCACCGTGAGTATGTTCATACATGATAAAACAACGAAACAATTTGTATCCAATCTTTTGACTTTTAATCTTTGCAGTCACACTAATTTTGAATGACAACTCAATCGTTGCTTCATTAGATGCAAAAATGCAGTTCACTTGCAGACATAATATGACTGCAACTGCTGACCGCAAAAACCGGGGGCCTCATTTTGAGGCCAAGCCAAACATTCAGAATTTCCTCTCTAGATAAGTGCTGTGTAATTTATATTCAAGACAACGGTTTGCTTCCATCATTCAAGTATTGGATGTACAAACATCTATGCATACAATATTAATGAAACAATACAGATTTATTGCAACCCGCTATTTAAAACCAGCCACAGACATAGGCTGCACTATTTAACATTTCATATGAACATCGAGATTCAAACCCAGTAAAGTGAGTATTTAAGTTGTACTAAAAAAGGAATAAACAAGGAATTAGTATAAAGGTAGTTTTATTTAATGTGTACTTTTGTTATGAATCTGACCTTAAGTAGGATGCACACATTACATCCAAGGTCAACCTGGCAGTCAAAGTCTTACGCTTCTTCATCAACCCATATTTACACAAGAAAAGTGTTGGTATATTGAAATTTTGCATAAAAAGATGCGAAAAGTGCAAAATTAGTTCCCAGTAATTGTAACGAGATAATTTTTCATCAATTATTCAACAATGGTTAATAACCTCAAACTCTTTTACTTCTGCAAACCCTATTCTTAGTCAACCCTTATTTATAATGATGTCTTTCATGCTTGCTTCATCTATTTGCGAAGAATTTTAATGATTTCTCTGCATTGACATGCGAGAACTCCACATACACATAATCTTTAATGATATGATGTGTTATTATGCATCTTGTTTTTCTATGTATAGAGTATTTTGTAAAATGAAACCAGACACACAAGTGGCTAAATTTAGACTGTACTGTATTATTTAGTCAATAATCATAATTTTGCACTTGTGCCTTGAGAATCTCACGTTTAATTTACCAGATAAGGAAGCGCAGCTGTTAGAGTTGTAAAATTAACCGAATGGTTTCTGGTGCCCTATCTATTTTGCAAACAATATCAAGCGAGAAAATGGTTGTCTTTATACTCAGAAAAAAATACGGAAGAATCTGGGAACTACTTATTGGTACTATGTACAGTCATCAAAATTCTTGCAATTTCATAGGCCATCAAAAACTACAACACAGAAATGTTTCAACTTTAGAAACGGCATTAACAACTTAATGGACTTGTAAACTGGATTTTTGAAATTTTAGGAATTTTGAGGTTTGTCTTCGTATTGACATTTACGACTGAGAATGAAGCATACGCAAAGCTCATCTAACTTGAGATCGCCTTTTGACATCATAATGCCATGCATTTGAATTCCACATCTACTGTATCATTAGAGTTGCGCAATAGTTTTAATTGTTTACAACCCTCCTATGTATATTCGCATTAATTAAGATAAATTTAATAATTATAAATTCTAAATGCATAATTACTTTGGAGGCTATTAATTCAAATTTAAGCAGTCTTGCCGTCTCACACAAGTTCGAAAATATAAGCTAACTCATTTCTTAAACGAGGGCTGGAGCCGATAGCTCAAGATGTAGTTCAAATAATCATAATTTCTCAAGGTACAGACATAACAAAGTAGCGTTAAACTTTGTGTTGAGAAAAGCCAAATGCTTCAAATTTTGCATACATGTGAAAAAATCCAGGCTAATGTCACAAATAGCTAACCTGTCATTTTTTGAAAATTTGTAGTGCTAATCGTCACATGAGTGGTATGGTTATGCAAGGGGCTTGGAAGTCTTTACGAACGTGTTTATAACCCAGAGACATGTAATCCAATACTTATTGTAGCTTAAAATTATTAAAATCAAGTTAATTAATAATCCTTCGAAAAGTTCTCGTTAAGTAAAAATATCTAAGAAGAAAATAATTTTGTAACAGTTCGCTTTTTCAGATTGAGAGCTGAAATGATATTGAACTATTCAAGCGCTTCCAGAAATTCATTCAGTTTGAACGTTTACAAAACCAAGCCATTTGCATGTTCATATAAATAGCTCATTGACGGAGCGGAGTTAATTCACTTCTTTTTTAACACTTTGTTGCATACTGTCAAGTTTTTTTTAAGTCTGTCTACTCAATTTACGAAATTCATACTCAGACACAATTTTATTTAATTGTAGGTTACAGTAAACCCA
>JAAXNX010001492.1:0-17622 GCA_036491905.1 Folsomia manolachei | reverse complement strand
CAGACACAACAATCTCAGATCAAAACTGAGACGAATATTCTTCCCAACGTAGAAACCTCGCTTCCTCAACCTCACCAAGAAGCAGATTTGGATGTAGGAGAATCCCAGCATCAGCCACATAAAGTTGTCTACACCACATTCAACAATCTGCAGAGACAGAACAACTCCAAACTTCTTGCAGCACAGTGGCCAACTTTGTCCAAGTACAAAACATTAACAAAACCTGGAAAACATGGCTCAGAGAAGAAAAAACCAACATATGTGGAAAAGCCCAAAAATGTCACCAGTCCGATTAAAGTTTGTCATACTGAAGCATGCTTAAAAGCAGGTAATGTCAGTGACGTTATGTCACGAAATAAAAGGTCTTAAAAAGTGGACATCAATTAAACAAATTTTCCTCAAATATAGCTAAACGCCTCGAATTCAACATGAACCGAAAAGTTGATCCTTGCCAAAATTTTTATGAATATGCTTGTGGAGGGTTCGTAAAAAAGACAATCATCCCACCCGATGAGACGGAAGTCACTACTTTCACCACGCTCCGGAATAAAGTTGCCCTTCAACTCAGAACACTTTTTGAAGAACCTGTTTCAGCGTCGGAGCCAAAACCTTTTACCTTGGCGAAAACTTTGTACAAATCCTGTATGGATACTTGGTGAGTTTGGAATTTTGACGCTTTTCTTAACACTGTATAGGTATAATTACAATCATGTTCCATTCTTGTTCAGACCGTCTCAACACCCTCGGAACAAAACCTTTGGTAAAGGACGTTTTGGATCAGATTGGTGGTTGGCCTGTTCTTGATCCTCCCACACAACCCCAACATTGGTCTGCGGAACTCTTCACGTGGTCAAACTATGTTGTTTGGTTCCGTGAGTTGGGAATTTCTCATGATGTTTTTATGAAAATTTCGGTCAATCCGGATATCCGAAATGTGAAAAGAAGGCTGTTCACGGTTAGTAGCGCAAATAGTTGAATTGAAGAAACCTTAAATTTTTCAAATAATAACTCTTAAATTTCTTCCGCAGATTGGTGAACCCCACCTCGGTCTATCTCGTGAAGTACTTATCCAAGGAATGTCCGACCCATCAGTTCGAGCATACTATAAATACATGGTGGATACCGCCACGCTATTTGGAGCATCTAAATCCTCCGCGGAACAAGATATGCTAAAAGTTCTCAATTTTGAGATAACTCTGGCAAAATCCTTCTACCGTCCCGAAGGTTCACGAGCTTCCGCTTACTACGTTCCCACCACAATTGCCGAGATGGAGATTAAAAATCCTAGCATTCCTTGGTTAGAGTTATTTCAAAGAATCCTACCAAAATCTACGGCAAACTCAATAACTTCTGGAGAAACTGTCATAATTTCTGCTCCACATTATGTTGACGCATTCTTTAACCTGATTCAAACGGTGGAAACAAGGTGAGACACTTTTACAAAAACAATCCGCAAAATACAGTTGAACCCAATAGTTACCGTTTTTTCGATTTCCAGAACCGTCGCTAACTACGCCGTTTGGAGAATGATATCCGCATCCATGTCTTATTTGAGTGAAGCTGCTAAAAAGTTGCAGTTTGACTTTACAACTGCAACCACCGGACAAAAACAAAGTGTTCCGCGATGGAAAGAGTGCACCGACATTGTTTCTTTGAGGTGGGTGGTTAACTTTAATTAATCCAATTTACTCATACTTCAAAAAATACAATAATTTGCTACTTTACAGCATGGGCAATGGTGTCGGAGCCATGTACATTCGTCGTCATTTTCCTGCCTCTGCCAAAGCTGAAGCGGAACAAATGGTGACAAATTATTCATTCCGCATTTCTCCAAATATTGGGAGAGGTTGAATGGATGGATTCCGCCACTAAGGGCAAAGCACGGGAGAAAGCACTTGGAATGAGTATCAATGTCGGATATCCGGAACAACATAAAAATGATGCTGCTATCACGGAACTGTACAGTGAGGTGAGGTTTTTATACAAATTTCTCATAAATATTCCATCTTTACTTACAATTTATGTTATTTTGCAGTACAACTTCCAATCCGGTGATTATTTTGGAAATGTCCGAAATCTCGTGCTATCCGCCAACAATGCAGCTTTTGCTCAATTAAAAGTCCCAATTCAAAAAAATTATTGGGTTATACATGGCAAAAATGCCGCTGTAAATGCATTTTATATGCCACTTGATAACGCGATTCAGTTTCCGGCGGCCATACTACAAAATCCGTTTTTCGACAGTAAGCGACCCCGATACATGAATTATGGCGCAATCGGGTGGGTAGCTGGGCATGAAGTCAGTCACGGCTTCGATGATCAGGTTTGGACAATAACGATTTAAAGAAATGTGGACCATTATTTTGTCTACCTCGGTTAATAACATATTTATTTGTTTAAAAACACAGGGACATCAATTTGACAAAGACGGAAATTATGCAAATTGGTGGGATCCATTCACCAAGAAAACTTATACAACAAAGACACAATGTATGATAAGTCAGTATGGTCAATTTACTACGAGCTCCGGTCTTAAGGTGTGCATTACTCATTTCAAAGTTACTGCTATAAATTCCCAAATTGTGTTGTGGTTGAAAACTTACAAACTCTTTTGCAGATCAATGGAATCAATTCACAAGGAGAAAATATCGCCGACAACGGCGGAATCAAGCAAGCTTATCGTGGTTATCAGTCGTGGGTGCAGAAGCATGGCATGGAATCCGTAAGTACTGAATACTTTATTAAACAAATACACAATTCCTTCTTCATTTAAATAGATAATACAATTTGTGTTTCGCTAATCTAGACCCTTCCAGGATTTGAGAAAATGACACCAAATCAATTATTCTGGATAGCAGCTGCCAGTAACTGGTGCAGTGTTCATAGACCGGAAAGACTTCGTTCCCACATTTTAACAGGAGCTCATGCTCCCGGAGAATTTAGGGTTAAGGGAACATTTGCAAATAGTAAAGATTTCGCAAAAGATTTCTCATGTCCTTCCGGATCCGCTATGAATCCAGTTAATAAGTGTTCAGTATGGTGAAAATAGTTCAATTGCATTTCAGCTTGTGGAATGGATTCAGAGCTTATAACAAGTATTTTGCATTGTGATGTTCAAGTAGCAACTAAGTATGAATTCAAAGTACATATTATTTAAGTATTTATTTGTAGGCTTGCAATATTTTTATGTAAACAATAAGGCTGAGCTGTAAGACTTAATATAAGAAACATATAAGTATTTTATAATTTTATGAATTCTGTAACGTTTAAAAATTGCTTAATACTTTGAATAAATATGACATATTATGTATTCCGTTGTCTTTAATGCATATATCATTTTCATTCATTTATATTGTCAGTAAACTTATTTCCTTGTCATCGATGATAACAAATCCGCACTTATTCGGCATATTTGCTCGTCTAATCTCTAACTTTGAAGTTGGTTACTCCTATCAGCCAGGCTCCAGTAAATGTATTGTGAATGTGAGTCATTATAAAATAATCCAATTGTAACAAACCACATACGAGTAATAAGCCGCCAGTATATTCACCGAATAAATTGCCAATATTTCAAATAATATCCATCACAATGGCGAATTTGGCTCAAGATGAAAAACAAATGTTTGAACTCGTTGCACTTCAATCGTTCAACGGCTCTTTTAAACTATCAACGAATTTGTGCAAAATCCTTTCTGTTGACAATTTAAAAATAAAAGCAGGTAAGGAACTAAATCTAGTTTTTTTGCGTACTTCGCAGGAACTCATCTTTGATCTTGGTACTTTTTTAGTATCCCAAACCCATAAATGGAACGAAGAAGCCTGGACAACAGCCGTAGTCTTGGCTTATCTTGTTGTGAAACTTAGACATCTTGTGGAGGATTGGGAACTTGTTGCAGATAAATCCAAGGCTTGGCTGGCTCAAAATTATGAATCCACAACAGAACCCATGTTTCAGACGGCTTTGAAATTCTTTGAGAAATAATTTTGATTTAAACATGTTTTATTTATTATCTTTAGTGCCAATAAATCATTTATGAAATGTGTAATTATTCACAAAGCAAAATGCCGGATTATTTCAATTTTTACATCTCTGACTTCTCTGATAAATACACGATAAATTATTTGATTCAAGCAAACTACGTTGAAATTGGGACAGCTTTTAACAACGAAGGTTGTAATGCAATTTTGAGCTGCTGTAAAATTTTTGTCTCGATTTTTTCATTGTCTAAAGCATAAATGCTTGTTCCTCCACCCACATTTGCCACACCATCAACCAAAGATCGAGATGCACCTTGTCCAATTCCAAGAGAAAATACTCGACATCTTTGTTTCCTACTGGAAATCAGGTCCATAACTTTAGCAGGACTGTTGACCTACGACACGCAAACGATTTAAAAGAGTCGTTTCTTCAACAAAGTCACATAAATAAAATAATTCGATTCTTGAAGAGACACTTACCGCTCCATCCGTGAGGACAAAGATTTGTGTAAGATATCCAGGATACTGGGTGGAAGAATATAAATGTTCCAGAGGGCGAAAAAGTTCGGTGCCACCCAGATCAGCATGCATTGCTTCGAAAAAATAAATGCATCAAATTCAATATTGCTTTGTCATGACGATCGTGTCGTTTACCATGCGCGTAACTTAGTGCAGTTTCCAGAGTCTTTTCTGTGTACGTCACACTATTTGGAAACAACTTGTCAAACTTTGACCCAAAGCCGACAACGTTAAACATGCACGTTGTAGGAAGGGATCGTAGAAATAGCTGAAAACACATTTCTTTTAGTGATAAAGTTAAAGTTTCCAATAAGTTACCCACAGCTAGAGCTCTCCTTGCCAAAAGGATATTGTTTCCTCCCATGGATCCGGAACGATCCAAGACAAAAATAAATTCAAACTTTTGATCGTCAAATTTGGAGGATGGAGCCAAAAAGTTTTTGATTTCTACGAGTGACTTCATATCTAATTTGTGTATTAGTTGGCAAAAGTACTTGGGAATTTGAAGTAATTGTTATAAATAAATAACATCAACAATTTTGTCTCGTTTCACGTTACGGCAAGGTATTACTTTTACTGATGAACGCATTTGTAATGAATTGAAGCGGTAAATGTGAGGAATTGAACATCATCATGCAAATAATCAAGATACGGGAAATGAGCGAACACAACTGTCGAAGGTTTATCTGACTTTATACCGCAATTATCATGTACTTATTGCTGCTTGTGTGCAGTATTTTTTACCCAATCGTAGACTGACATTCTTTTTCGCAGTTTATTATTACTCGTTACAGTTTGAGTTTACCATTTCATGGCATGCATACAACCATGCTATGTAAATGTCGACGATACATCTGATTTATTATTAAATTAATAATCAAGTTAATTAAAACTGAATTCCGGGTCTAAAAATTAATCTTGAAACATATTTTTTAGTACATTGGTAATCTGCAATAATAAAAAATTAACTTTGAATCCATTCCATTCATTATGTAGTAAAAGTAAAGGTATTAAAATAATGAACTTCTTCGTACCTTTTATTAAACTCGAATTGCAGATTGCAGGGGTTAGCACCCAAACAAATTACTTGATTTCAACAAGCGCCTTCCTCTCCGCTGCGGAGATCCGTCCCTTATGTTCCCTGACCGTTAACTCTTTCACAGCTCCACTAGTCTCACATGTCGCCGTGACATGAAGGATTCCTTCATTGTTAATCGTCATCGTGACCTCAATCCTCTGTTGACCTGCCATAGCCGGAGGGACACCATTCAGGAAGAACTCTCCAACCTTGAAATTGGCCGCGGCAGTGGGATGCTCTCCCTCGAAAATGACAATAAGTACCGAAGTCTGATTATCGTAGGCCGTCAAATAAGTCTGCGTTTTTTTGGCAGGAACCGGACTATTTTTCGGGATAATAATGGACATACTCCCATCCAACAATTCAACCCCAGTGGCATACGGGGTCACATCGGATACTTGCATTTCAACCAAGGCTCTATGATTTTGTCCCAAATTCAATTTCTTGGATTTGACCTGCGCATCCAAATTCCCTGTCAATATGGCAGCTTGCAGTGCCGCCCCACAGGCAACGGCTTCATCCTGATTTACAGATTTGCTCAAAGATTTCCCTCCAAAGAAGTTGGAAAGAAGTTGCTGAAGTTTTGGGACACGTGTGGATCCACCGACTAGGATGATTTCATCAATTTTTTCTTTCGACAGTTTGGCCTCTTTCAAAGCTTTCTCTACTAAATCAATGGATTTGTCGAATAATGGCTTGTTTATGGTTTCAAATTCTTCCCGAGTCATTTCCATGTCCAGGTCGAGACTTTCATGAATCGCGTCCAAATGTATGGTGACGGACTTTGCTCCGGACAAAGTTATCTTGGCTTGCTCGCAAATATCTCGCATTCTTCTCATGCGTCGTTGTAACGTAGCTTGACCCACGGTATCGGCGTGATTCCCCCGTCCTTGGAATAGGTCAATGCCGTGCTGCCTTTGAAACTGGGTGATGCAATAATCCACAATGTTTGTATCAAAGTCTTCTCCGCCCAAATGAGTATCTCCCGTCACAGCTAGAGCTCTAATCTGACTACGATTCAAATTAAGAATTGAAATGTCAAAAGTGCCTCCGCCAAAGTCGTAGATTAATATGTTCTTATTTTGGTTGACATCGGGTTGGTCTAACTTGTAGGCAAATGCAGCCGCGGTAGGTTCATTGATAATGCTGATCACATTCAGACCTGCCATGGCCCCCGCATCACGTGTAGCTTGACGTTGACCATCATTGAAATATGCGGGGACTGTGATAACCGCATTTACTACGGGACGCTTGAGGAATGATTCGGCAACTTTTTTTAGTTCAACCAGAATTTTAGCTCCGATTTGCTCGGGATGATAAGTTTTGTTGTTGACCTCAATTTTTGCTTTGCCAACCTCTTCCACAACTCTGAAGGGCCAGTTTGATATGTCATGTTGAACTTTGGGATCATTAAAGGGACGACCAATGAGTCGTTTGGCATCGAAAATGGTATTTACAGGGTCTAGAAATGCTTGTTCTTTTGCAGGTTCTCCTACGACATGGGCTCCATCCGATTTAAATGCGACATAGCTGGGGGTTGTTTTCTTTCCAGTAGCGTTTGGAATGACGGTCATTATCCCCTCCCAGAAAATGGCGACACAGGAAAATGTCGTTCCTAAATCAATTCCAATGGCTGGCTCAAGAGCAACATTTTCAACTTGGGATAGGCATAGTTGTTGATATTGGCTTTCAAATCGTGGTTGTAATTGTTTGACTTGTTCCTCTGATAGGTCAATACAAATTTGGAAGGCTTGGTTTTTTGCAGAAGTATGGAAATCAAATAATTCTTTCGGGGTAAGGAATTGGGATGCTGCCGAGTTTTGTCGATGCTTGTCAAATTCAGAGATGTAAATTTCATAGGCTCGCTCAACTTTTGATTTCTCTACAGTTTCTTTGTGTTCCTTATCCTTCGCAATTTTATCCTTGAATGACTTGGTTGACTCCTCTAATCGGTGGGTAAGGGATTCCGTCAGTTTTGGTAGGTTAGTTGAATCCACCCCTGAAACGGCCAGTTTGTCTATGAAGCTGGAAACAATGGATTCCTTAGTTGCTGTGATAATATCCTTGTCCTCCAAGTCAACCTCTCCTTGGTTCAAAAGGTTTGTGAAGTCGTCTATCAATGAATCAATCTCATTTTCTGGATTAATCGTTTTTATTCTTTCAGTTTCCGCCTTCTTTATTGCAGTCTGTAACCGAGGTTTTGGAGTTGGCTGGGAATTCGAAGCTTCATTAGTCGCAGTTGGGGGATAACTTGCAGCTTTACTGGTGGAGGCGACATATTCCCTGGGATTTTTAGGGTTGAATTCTGAATGTAATCCGGAATGATCCATGCCCTCGGACTTTATTTTACTGGATGCAGTTAAACGTTGTAGTTGCTCCGTAATTATTTTCCGCACTTCGCCTTCGTTCACAGCTACCACTCCCATTTTTAGCAAGGTCAAAATTTGTTGCTGGATTTTCTCGAGAGTCTCTGGATCTTCATCCCACAATGTTTGAATTGTTTGAGTTATTGTGGATTGTACAAAGGTCTCAAAGGATCGGCGATTATTGGTGTTTTCTGCAATTAAGTCATTTCTAATGCAATCTATCTGTAATTCTAGTTCTGTTTCTTGCTTGGTATACTCGGAGTCGGGAAAATTGATTGAGTTTCCGTAATCTTGGAGAGACTTAGAATTCTTTTGAAATTCAACTGTAAAAAAATTGCTTATTTCGTTTTCGTTCAAAATTTCGGTCTTGTTTCCATTTCCGCTTCGAAATGTGTCATTGAAATGTTCTTCAACTTGCTGGAGTAAATTCGCAATCTTTTCTTGCATTTGCTGTCGTTGAGCTTGTAAAGAATTGGATTTGCTTTCCCTAATACGAGCCCATTCTTGGTTTATTTCCTCCTTCAACACGGTTTCATAAGGGCTTACCATTTTTGGAGAAATTCTTTTGGTATTATTTTCAAAAATTTGTAAGGAATTTTCAAATATTTTTGTATGATCATCTTTTAGAGCTGAGTGTGACCTGAATTTGAGCCCATCCATTTGTTTCAAATATGACTCCATGGCTTCTTGTAGTGCTGCCTTGCAACAGTCGCCGTCTTCAAGAACTTTATTTTGCTTCTCGCGAAGAATATTTTGAGCTATTCCCTCCCAGTGTTGTTGAATCTTGAGTGCTATTTTTGGAATTGGGACGGCTACCAGTTGTCCTTTTTCCGGGGTTGAACAATTCCTTTCGATTTCCTCCAGGGCGTATTTTAACTTTTGAATTTCCTCGAGCACAACGGATTGCAAAACATCGCCATAATTTTTTTGAGGATGGTCAAATTTTTGAAATATGGCATGACATTGTTTAACAAGCTTTTTGGTGTGATTGCCAATGCATTGTGTAACTTTACCTTGGGCCAAGGTCCATGCAGCCATTGATTTATCGTGGATTTCATCCAATCCGGATGTTAACAGTTGACGATATTTTGCAAGAGTTTTGGCATTATTAATATTACTTTGATTTGCAAAATCTTCCATTATGCCACGTCTTTGGGTAGTGTGAAACATTTGCAGATTATCAGCAAAGTCTTCAGCAAAGTCTTCATTGATGCCAATGGACCCCTGATCTTCTGAAACTGCAAACGCTGTGTCATTGCAGAATTTGTGGATTTGATTGTGGTAGTTGGCAACATGTTGGGAGACTAAATCAGCAAATTCTTGGTCTTTCTCCGAAATTATGGACGTTATTTCCGACATGTGTAATTCGGAGATGCTTGCAAACTTTGCCAATATTTCGTTGCTGCTTTCCAAATTCAGGGAAAAACCTTGCAATTCTTGCTTCAATTTAATACTTGCCTTTGTATGAATATCACGCTGAATTTTGAGTAAAACTTGCGATGTCAAAATTCCCATTACTTGTTGTACATCTTCGACGGCATTGTGCAATTGATTCTTGTGAAATTGAGTCATGTCTTGGAAGCATTTCGAAACTTGTTCGCTAAGATTGGTGATTTCTTTTTTAAATTCAAGTGCATCAAGTTTGACAAATTCTTCCATTTGCATTCGATCCTTGGGAATTGCATGGATTTGGGAGTTTCTTACAGAATTGTCAAAATGGTCAAGAGCCTTTTTCTGTAGTTCTTCAATGGCAATGTCGAGGTAGTGGGCGTCATATTCCGGCTCAATGTTGATGGAAGTTTTCAAACTTTCTAATTCCTTGTTGATTAAAGATTTAACATCTCCCTTGATAATTGCAAGTTTTGATTTTTCTGACTTCTCAAAAGCATTCCGAGTTGTGATCAATGTCGATTTAATCTTGGACAGTAACATGGTTTCATACTTTTGTTGTGTGGACGCTCCTCCAAATTTCTTGATCGTCTTAAATTTTGCTACAGCTTCAGCTTCAAATTGTTTATGGAAATTATCCAAATCTGTCAAACTTTCAATTGAATCTTTCTCAATATTTTGGCGATACTGATTCAAGCAAATTTGGACCGCAGCCTCGTTACTAGCCTGAATATTAACTTGTGACATACTTTCCGGGCTGAGGGTCTCATTGGCGTTGAAAGCCTTGGCATAATTACCAAAAAGGGAAAGCAGCTCTTCTCGTCGCATCGGTTGATCCGTAGCCCCTGAAGTTTTCACAGGAATATCAACCGGAAGTAGTAAATCTTCTATGAACTGCCGTAGTTTGGCCTCAAATCTTGGTGCGAGTTCATCAATCCTGCCCTGGAACTCGGGATTTTGCGCAGTCTGCCCAGGTGGGGGTAGGAGACAACACGCTATCTCGGCAAACTTATCGCTTACAACCTTCCTAGCATTCAGGGCTTCCTTACTTGCGCCGTTGGCAGAATTGCGGTCAGAATTAAGTACCCTTCCAATGTACACAGAACCTTCTCTGCTACCGTAGTCGTGAGCGTCGGGGAATCCCCAGTCTCGGATGAGGAAGACTATTTTTTGAAATACTTTTCCACCCTGGGAATCATCTTCTTCATTCTTGTGAAGGAGAGAGTGTGTTGCTGTCGCAGTTTCGCAAAAAGAGGAAAAGAACTGAATCACATTTTCTCCCAGAGAGTGAACCGTGTTGTATATGAGACAAGAGGAGGTCAGTAGGCTTAATCCAGCAAGTCCACCCCACTCCCGGGGACCCGTCCATTTGTCGAAGAGACCTTGACATTAAATTTATTTTGTTTAAACTTGCTTCACGGGGAAGCACTTACGTTCGAATTTTAGATTGTCATAAAAAAGAAAGCTTTTTTTTACCTTGAGTGTCCATCACAAATAGGGCAAAGGGTGCCGGACCGTCTTCAAGAACGAAGGGTCGTGACCACATCCAGACTCCGGTGGTGAGTCGTTCCATCCCATTTTGAAACGGGAAATGACTTTTATTCCCATATAACCCAATACTCGGTGACTCACCCCTTTGAAGACATTCCAAGTAGTTGATGAGACAACTCAAGAAGTAAGATTTTCCTTGGCGAGCTTCTCCCGAGATGGTGAGAATGGCGAATGGCAAATCTCCAGCAAGGGACAAAATGGACTCTGTCTCTCGTTGGTTAAATCGCATCTGGGAGAGGTGTTGTGGCGACTCGCGGAGTTCTAGGATGCATATTGGACGACCAATCGGATCCTCCTTGGGCAGAAACGGCGTGGTGGTCATCGTTATCTATTAAACAAAGGACTCAAGTAAATCGACCGTATTAAAAAAATTCGATTACATTTCAAAATATTTTATGCAATTTGTACAAAAAGATTGCCTCCAAGTCTCTTTTACCGGCGATTTTTTTTATCAAATTTTTAGTTGTCGGTTGAAAACACAATGACGCGTGCGGCTTATTTTTTGCACCAGGTGTAGAAGAAGGGAAAAAAACTTTATCCTTTTATTGAACGCTTCAATTTGAAGCAGGACGAGTCATCTGCCAAAATAATTTTCATACACAAATCGCCAACCTGGCGGCACTGTGCTAGGTGTAATTAAATTCTGATAAGATAAAATTTTCCACCATCACTAATCCGCCTCTGCATTGGGCACAACGTTTCAAGTTTTGATCACTTCAGACTAACCAGTAGATGGATATATACATATTTTGGAGTCATCACACCCATCTTAACCTCCACACCAAAAATTTAACATCATGGTACAATCACAGAGTCCAATAGCTTTTCAATATATTAATCGTGACATAGATTACGCAAACAGGCTTCTTGCTAAATTCAATCTATTTGAAATAAACAAGGGTTGCTTCGAGTCAAAAAATTTGGATGATCGCCACACCCAAGAGCATGGTCTTCCTGCTCCTGCCCGAACTCAACGGACCAGGAATTCTTTTGGTAAACCAAATTAAACAATAATTGAGAAAAAAGTAATCAATTTTTGTACATATTTCTTTTAAGATCAACCCCGGAAACCTGAGACATTACTAGATAAACTGGAGGAGCGTGTCCGGATCTTGGAAAGCAATGTTGGAAGCTTCAACTCGACTCATTTCTGTTTAGAATATCGAAAATTAATTGAGGAAGGTGCCCAACTTCAACTAGCCCTGGATAAGTTGGATATCTCACAAGGACCAGATTGGAAGGATAGACGGAGACAAGGGGTCATTAAAACGGAAAATTTAGTTACAACATTAAGTCGAAAAATTCATGGGAATGGAAAATGTGGAGAGTGTACATGAACAGAAAATTGGTGACTATTATTTACTATTTTGTTTCATACTAAATTTGGATTATCTGTAAAAACTTACGACAAAGTGACAAAAGATTGAATTTCACTAAATCCCTTTGCTTGTTTATTTCATTTTATAATTTCTATATGCAAAAATTCATTTTCCTTAACTATTGCCTGTGGGATTGCAACCTACGGAAAACTCTATTGCATGACACACACCGAGGTTGATCCGCTGAACAAACAATTGCCATACCAAACGGTGTAGAGGAAAGTGAATTGAAATTAACAGAGATAATAAACTATTTGTTTGATTATTATTTGGGCAAAGTGCTTTATGTACTCGTACATATCCAGAGTTTTGCTGCAAAAATTTTGCACATCTTATCAGAATATTATTACCTTGATAAACTCGTTCTTCACCACTAATATTTTTTACGTCTATATAAAGGAGGTGACTTCATTGCATATTATCCACAGCTTAATATACAACTTTAAATTTGGCGTTTGAAAATTCTGCTATTTTTTGCTTCCCATTTCCGTGTGGGACAAGTAATAAAATCGTAAGTTCGTTTATTTTAATAATAATTGCCTCAATTCAAAATATCTCATCTCAAAATAAGCAGATGGAGCCTGAAACCTCAGTGGGTGGGTTCATCCCCCTCGCTAAAAGTGGGGACAACGGATTGATCCAACTATTCGAAGACAACTGTCGACAACTATTTTCTTTTGGAAATGAGACAATTCCCAAAAATGTCCCAGGCCTATCACTAGTCTCCTTGATTTTTGACCCGAAAAGAAACGACTCCAGCCTGATGCACTGTATTTTAAAGCACTTACTAACCGAGGGTCGACAACTGGACCAGGATTCTGCGAACGAATTTAAATCAAAATTTGACTCTGATCTGGAAGATTTAAAAGCCGAATACCCTCAAACTCCTTTGCTCATTGCCTGGAAAGAACCGCAGTGGGTTAATAAACGAGCTTTGGATAAGATTCCGGTGTATATTCTAGAAATTATTGGAGACTTCCCAGAGCGATTCATGGACCCAAATTATATCGCCCTTGCCGGACTTTCTTTTGTCATGTCCTCCACTCTGGTTACAGTTGTGCAGGGTTCGGTTGAGGTACGTTTTTCTGGCATACTTTACTTTCTTATTGCTTCTGTTATGAATGAAAATATTCGTAATTTTAGGAAAAAGGAATAAAATTGCTACTCCCTCTAGCCGTTCAAGGATTGCGATCAGAGCAAATTAAGAAATATCAGCAACTTCACGTCTTCATTATGGGTGCTGAGTCAAAACCTTTTGGACTTGCTGAAAAAGAACTTCAACAATTTTGGGCAAGAAATGTAAATGATGATGAGATATCTAGATTCAAAACCATTTTCGAAACATTTTATTGCCACAAAATTCCTCAACCAGAGAATCCACTTTTTAAAACGTATTTCACAAAATCCTTAAGCCATGTCCTAGATATTGAGTTAACCACCAAAATGATTCGTCCACGCCCTCCATTACGCGGAGAGGAGTTGATTGATTTAATGATTAAGCATGTGGAAGATGTCACAGATGCGGAGTATGATAACCATTTACAAATTTGGATAAAATCAGGACACCTAGCCCAAGAGACGGGTGACTGCACTGACAAAATGGATTGGCGACAAGGAGATCAATTCCAGGAAAATTGTCAACATCAAAATGACATTGATTCGGATGATGAGCCTGCCTACGAAATTGAAAACCAGAGTTTAATCCAGGAAAAGGTGGAATCCAATCCTGGAGAAGACGAAGAAATCGATAACCTAGTCCTAACCTTGCACAATTGTAACGTCACAGAATCCAAGGAGGAATCAAATCGTCCAACAGAGAGGAAGTCAAAATTTAGCGATCGTTTTAAAAATAAGTTGGCTGACGATGAAGCTCCTATTGAGGACGAAAAACAGTCTCCAGACGAAGAACAAATTGTAATGATGGGTACCTTAAAAAATTGACAAATTTATTGCGTTGAAAATATGACTCATTTTGTTATTTAACTGTCACAATTTAAATTTCGACACATTCAAAAAATTAAGTTCCCAATCCAAATCACTCCTGTAATTAGATAAAATGAGTCACATTCTCAATTTACGTTTAAATTGAATTCCTCAAATAAACTACAGACAACTATTAAACGTGACTTTAAATATTGTAAATATTCATTTCAGATCATTCCCAGTCCAGTAACAGAAACAATTTTTGAAATTGAGCATCCTTTAACAAGTAATGATGACCTTATAAATACGGCTAAGCTCCAAGAAATCAATCCAGAAAGTTTGCGAAACGCGAGATGCTTACAAATATCAAAAACAGAACTTTCCCAATTTCCTGAAGAACCGGAAGTTAGCGCAACTCCCACAAGCAAGACTACAGTTACACCCTCCGTCCCCAAATCCAAAGCATTAATTGAAGTGAACACAACTCCCCAACAACCTGTTAAACCTTATGATCCCACGGCTTTGTACAACTCACTGATTCAAGTCCTAGACGAAACTTCCCCGGATTCTGTTATTATGTCGGAGCAAGTCGTGCGGAATGCCTTGAAATTGCATCAAGAAAAAAATACGGACCCTGTCCCACACTCCGTGATGAACTATTGGGAGAAAAAGGTTTCACAAGACGTGGAAAACTTAATTCTATCCGTTCTCCAGTTCCAAAATGATGTCGAAACTGACTTCAAATCTATGACGGAGTCTCAATTACATCAAATTAGGAACAAATCTACTGCAAACTTTCAGTCGCTATTGGTAAAATCTTCACATAAAAATAAGCTTGATTTCCTTGTAGCTGAGTACGTAAAGGTTATCAATAGCAACGGGGCCGCTTTGGAGGAAGTCAGTCAAAAATTAAAAATCCAACTTTGCACAGTATTTGAAAAAGAAGTCAGCGAGGCTCTTAGCGGTGACAGGGTAGATATTGAGGTCGTAAAAGCAACATTTATCCAGAAGGTGGTGACCACTGCAAATAATTTCTTGAGCGAGTTTGTTACCCCGGATTTTAGTACTGAATTTCAAAAGGAATTGAACTGTAAACTGCTCACGATTTTTGCGAAGCATGCAAAAGAATTTAGACGGCAAGAAAATCTGAGGGCGGAAGCAATTGAGGAATTTTCCAGTTTATATCAAAAATCCATTGAGATAAAAATGAAAACTGCACTTAGTGTAGGAACGTTAGCAGAAACCAGCAACAAAATTCAAGATGAGTCTTTGCAATCATATGAAAAAACGTTTGGTAAAAAGGACATTGATACATTGAAAAAAAGAATGAACACCGTTTATGAAAAGTTAGAGACAGAATTCAAAGCTACCAATGTAGGTGCAACTAATTCTTCCAGATTAAGATCACATTTGGCACCATCCAAACCGAGATTGGGAATTTACCCCAGCCTTCCACTTGAAGGTCGCGAAGTCATACAAAAAGTTTCGACAATGTCAATCGGTGTCCATTTTGGTTTAAATAGTTTGGCAGCGTATTTTTGGCAGAATAAGACGAGCTCATCCCAAAAGTTTTTACAGCCTCAGGATAACAGCATTTCATTCGTTGCAAAAACATTTAAGTTAAAATCGATGCCCCAGCATTCAGTGCGTGCAGGACGCTTGTTCGTTACCGAATCAAAGCTACTGCTATGGCCATATGACAATGAATTGTCTTCAATTTCTCTAATTGCAGTGATTTTGGCATTTTTAAGACACAAAGCTGAATCCCGGCTTGTAAAAAAAGTTTCAAACATGGTCCTTGCAATTCCATCATTTCTAGATCCGGAAATGTTTGAGGATATTAAAAAATCCTGTAGTTTTATAAATGTTGACCTAACAATGATTACGGAAACAGACGCAGTAGCCATTCAACATTTCGGGGAAATAGGTCGCTCACAAATTCCCTCAGGTGGAAGTACTCCACCGGCTTTACTCGTGGTAGTTTTACGCAATCATTCGTATGATATTGCGAGCTATGTGGTAGAGCGTGGACAAATTGTTCGATATGAGCTAAGATGTTGCAAAAAGTCAAAGAGTCGTGGAGCTCAAGCTTGGGACTATTTAAAAAGCTTTGTCGTTGACGAGTTTATGAAACTTGTGCAATCAATAATTGGCAGTTTCCCCAAACATTGTGTAGGAAATTTTATAACACTTGTGTTGTCTGATTCCAGTGATGTGCTTACAAGCGAAATTCGTAATAAATTATCGCAATTGGTCCCCATCTGTCCCAGTAAAGAACAGCGTTTGGGCGTGTGCGTGGCGAAAGGAGCGTCATTTTTGGCAGACATAAAAAGTAAAAATGATGACAGTTCTCTAAAGTATTGGAAAAGTATTCATCCCAGTTTTTCAATGACACCATTACTGCATACGGATAAATCTAACAATTTAGGCTTAAGCCCTTGTGCTTTGTCAAAAATCGACGATGTGAAAATGACGAAAGAAATCACATTTGCTTTGGAAATTCTACAAAAAAAGCATAAACCATTTAAAACAGATTTTAAGAGTTATCTTTTTAAGCAATTGAAAGATGTAGAAGGTTTGCAGAACGTGTCTGATTTCCTTCGTGGAAAAGCAACGAATTTACTGAGGAACGAGTTGGAATTGGTTTCCTCACTAGATGTTGGGAAAAAGTATTGCATTTCAAAAAAGTTAGAAATTGAACAATATCTGGAAAAAATAAAGGCAAGCTCATAGTAAGGAGTCACAAGTAAATGAGTCATAACCTGCTGGCAACAAACTAAAAAACTTTGTAAATATATCGCAATCGAGATGAACTCAAGGGCACGTAGATTTATTAACTTTCCCCTGATTTAAATATTTCTTGAAAATTCGATGCTATACAGCTCAAAATCCAAATTGTTAAATTACTTTCAAGCCGTTGTTTAAGGCTTTTTTTCCTCTGGTTAGCAGTAGTAACTTATGTAGTAACGAAATTATGTCGTAACTTAATTAAAGCAAATTCAGATTTTTAGCCCGAGCTAGGGCTTATGTAATCCTCAAATCCGTCTGTACGTGCGTGTGTATTCCGATAACTACTCTAAATTCGGCACACACGTCAAGAGACATGAGTTCGAAGATGGGCATCTCAGGGATGTACATATCTGTGGGGCATCTTAGCTGCCAAAATAAAAAGTTTTAGTAGTGGTCCATATTCCACCATGGAAAATTTTGAAAAATCTTAGTGGTAAAGCAAAAAGTCATTGACAACAAGTCGTAATACAATACAAAAACCTCCAGTGCAGCATCATATAGCCCGACAGAGTGTACGGACGCGTTTAACAAAGTGTTCAAATCATTCACAACAACCAATTTCACATGTGTACAAAATTTCAAGACAATACGACCATTTTGAAAAAATCACCCAAAACTGGTGGTGGTTACCATTACTAATTTTTTTTAT
>JAAXNX010001491.1:0-17623 GCA_036491905.1 Folsomia manolachei | reverse complement strand
GTGGTATGATTTTGAGATGTGTGATTCATTAAAGCAATTTTCCTTTTGGTGGGCCATCCCGCTATTGCTTCTCAGTCTGCCTACTTGTGTCTGTCGGTAATATTTCCAAGAAAATGTCATGCCTCCCAGAACAAGGGAGTGAAAGTAAGTGGTGTAGTTGTTATGTTGAGTTGCGTGTGTATTATCCAGGAAATGGGACTCAGCCTGGCTTGGATGATATCACAAATTCAGCCAACTAGTTCACTTTGCCAAGCCAAGTTGCAGAAGCTAGCTTGGCTTTTGGCAGCTCACAAAGTAAGGTAAATTTATGTAACGAAAAAATTTTCTTCCGCATTGTGCCCGTAATGTAATGTGACGTAAGGAGCTGGATGTACACTTTTTTAGTCAACAATACCACACATATTGTTCATAAATAGGTTGAGGTTGCATGTGAGATCCTTTCATTCAGTTTGAAAAGGAGGAGATATGAGATCAACTGAGAGAAAGATTGTACCGTTCGGGAATTGGTGCTGATTCAGACCTTGGAAAAATTCTTGTTCAAAAGAATATAATGGAGGAAAGACTAGCAATCTGGAGAGTCTTTACCCAAAGGTTCCAATATACTATTTTGTAGCACTAGTACTTGGTCCTTAGAAAGTTGTCGAGTGGTTTGAGACAGGGCCAGATCAGAGGATCATATCCACATCCTGTCACACTCTGGGCCTTAAATAATCAAACTGGGACAGCTTCAGAAAGTATGATGGTCGCAAGAGGGGTGAGAAGATGGGAAATTTGATCCTGATCCTCTCCATTTGTTCACTAGTTTATAAGAGGGAGTAAAATAAGATACGAATTTAACCTTGATATGTAGTTGCTGTCTTGTCACTTAAGGGGACAAAGGAATGATGGAGAACATGGTTTAAGCTGAACTTACTTTTTGATGGATTGCCATGTCGGGATAAAGATTGAACTATTTATTTGGTTCATTTTGGTTTGTCCAATACTTGGGTTATGAGTGTACTTTGTTCCAGTTCCCCATCTTGTTCTATGGGATCGGGTGGGGATGCTTTGGAGTTTGTGGATTTCCTGTAATGAACCGTTGCCGTGTGTTCTCTATCCACTCTCGACTCACGGATACTTCTGCCACTGATGTCTTCTGGGCGTCGGACGAAACAGCAGCAGTCAAATCTTTTGATGGATATCCAAATGTCACGGAACTCTTTGCGGAAGTTGTCATTGAAGAAGCCGTACAGCATTGGATTCGTGTTTGCGCTGGATACAGAGTAAAAGGATTATAAAGATGATTGAAGACGTAAGAAAGAATGGGTAGAAAATAAATTATTGCACTGTGAGAAAGTCGTAGAATGAGTGGTCCTAATTTTTTAATGGCCTTCACATTGTTTAAGTAGCTAGTGCAAATTGTCTGCAAGGCTCAACTGTCCAAATTTAAAAGTGTTTGAGAATTTCGTCAAATATCAGTATTGACACATTGCTCAAGTTTTGTTGTCTGGTGGCATCAAGTAATTGTTGACCTTGAGGGAGAAAGCACCCGAAACTTGACAAATTGGATGAGTGTCATTTATAAATTGATAGCCGTTGACAAGACCTTTCTAGTTGTGTCTGTTTCATAATGATGGGTGCAGTTTGAAAATTTGCTGCCCTTGCAGTTCTCATGGACATGTAATGGAGGAATCTGAAGGGTCTATTTTACAAGGTCATGGTTTTTATCAATGTTACAAAATCTAATTTAGAGGATACACCAAGTGTAGACAAACGGACGGAGCATATCAATGAAATGTGAAGGACCTAACACAATGGTGTTGAGTTGAAGCTGGCCACTTCAACTTGCTAACGTGATTGTTAAAAGTTATGAAAGATCAAAACTGCGTTACGCTATTGTTCTCACATTTCCAGTGAAAAAGTTGTATCTTAAGAATTGTAACTTTTTACATTAAATTCCCCAAGTTACACAAGTTAGGCCAGGAAGGGTATCAAAGGAAAATTTCTTTAAGAAATGGATCACTTTTTTAAAGGCTACAACTTTTCAAAATGTCTGAGCCTCGTAGAGCTACGTAAATCTTAAAGTTATGCAATGCCTTAGGAGACTTAAAATGTTTTTCAAATATTTAAATCAAATTCTAAAGAACTCTCACCAATCATACAAAGCCTTACCTTGACATTCCAAACATATGACAGAACGCAAAGACAATTCGCTCTTCATATGCATGATTTTTAAACGGGTTGAAAAGGTCCACGACCAAATTGAAGACGTTGAGGGGCATCCAACTCACCCCAAAAACAAAAATGATGGCATACAACAACATATTTGTTCGACGAACTCTGGCTTGATCCTTTCTTACGGATCCACCTCGTCGACCACCTGCAGGATTCTCAACACTCCTGCATCCCGGTTTCATTCGGTATCGCAATTTTTTGCAGATTTGGCAATACGCCACACTCACAACGGAAATGGGGACGGCATACTGGATGATGATGGAGAAGAGGGAGTAGTAGGCTCGACCTTTTGGAGAAATCAAATCAAATCAAGAAAAATATAATCATCAACTGGAAACGGGGATTGTTGTCGGTAACCATTTGGCAGGAATTTCTGCACGGTCACGCTGAATTAGTTAAGTCGAGCATTTTATTGTGTCTCTGCTCTGACTGGATTTGACACTAAATTTCAGTCAGATGGTTAGAAATGCACGTGGTTATTTTTCATACCGTGTGTATAGGGCCATGACTCAAAACAGTAGTCCACCGTAGGTAGCTCGGTATAGTTGACGTTGATGTGTTGAAGTTTACTGTATGCAATCAGTGGAGCGGACAGTACGCAGGCTAGCGTCCATCTTTTAAATTAAAAATAGACAAATTTCACAAAATCTTCTTTCCACTTTGATGTAAAACATTCTGGATAAAATGTCATCTGCAAATAAGTTGCTTACATTCCCATAAGTGCAAACACAGCTCCAACCCGTTGTACACTTGCTTGAGTCGGGTAGACAATCACCTTTAATTTAAATCAGACCTTATTTAATTGCTTCAGGACTGCTTGGACAAATCCGAGAACTCGCACTCAGGTTCCTTCAACTAAAAGCGTTAATTGTATATTTCTCTTGAATTAAGCAGAAGCCTGTTAACACGGCATGTGCAAACATATTGCAAACAACAAGTACACAGGCTGTTAGGCACATTTGCGAATTAGGTATGCACATTGCTACCGTACTAATGCATCTTTCCTTGTAAGAAGCCAAACCTTTATCTATCCTCCACAAATATGGTAATTGAATTGGAACAGTTACAAATTGCTCTGGAATTGAAAGCCTGGTTGAGAATTTTGATCTTTTGTGAAACCGAAGGAAAGTTAGGAAGCAAACAGTAACGTTTCTTTGCCACTATGGGAGAAAGCAGGCAGGGAAAGTGGACTTGTACGCCACAGCTAAGCGGTTTTCTCTCACCACTTCCCTTCCTATGGTGCAGAGAGCAAACCAGTCATTTTAAATTTATAGTCCAAAAAATAGTGAAACGGAAAATATAGCAATTAATAGGGCCAAAAAGTTAAATGGACTCAAAATATATTTTGGAAAGTACCAGGCATGTATGTTGTAGGATGCAATATGTGCGATAAGGGCATCTCAGAACTTCTGTATTATATCAACCAAACAATAATATTTATCAGTAATTTGCTTTGTACCATATTATTATTTGAATGATGACACTTCACTAAAGTTCATTTGTCTATTTATCTAGCTCGCCTACTCATGGCATTGTCGGCCATAATGGATCCGTTAATTAATATTCATTTACTGGCAAGATCCATGCTTAGTACACTTTGTATAATATTGGCACATTCGTTTTATTTGGAACTGGGTTAAAATATCCCCGAGACCATTAAGATTCTGACCCAGCTTGAGGGAACTAGTCCCAATTTTCCCGAATCCTTTTTCGAATTGAGTGCTCGAGATTTTGTGAATAGAAATGGGGACGTGATTTAGGTAAAGTGCTTCCATGGCGTGGTTGTATTGCCAATGTGTGAGTCTGAACTATATCAAATTGTATCAAGTCATCTATTCGACTGGGAGGCGAGGCATAGTCAGTGAAAAGGGTTGAAGTTGAGGGAGCACTTGTACATATTCCCCCTTGCCTCGTGGAGAACATTTCAAAGAAATTTCCCAAATTCACCCAAGCTACTTGGGTAAGTACGTACGTAGCTCTGGTTTGATCACGCCCATTTAAATGCAAAGGAATCGTGGTTTTCTTTCTGAACGTGTACTCATTCTTTGTTGTTCAATTCTTTGGGTATGAAGTGGTTTGAATTTTCCAACAAGAAAAAGAGTGCCAGTAATATATTACGGTTATGCAAAGCAGCAGCAGCAGCAGCAACGGCACACCAACTACTTAGGTGCTGTGTTTATACTTACATTATATCTATCAATCGCTATTGCTGTGATGCTAAAAGTCGATACAAAAATGGAAATGGCATGAAGGCTTGAGATGGTCTTGCAGAGAAAGTCGTAATTCCCAAAAGGCCTGGAATTATGTAAAATCACAATAATATGGAGAAATGTCTAGCATTATGGCTAGTGGGTAAATGTATTATATTGAATTTTATTGTTACCAATATGCGGTCACGATCTGGATGAGGGTGAGGGGCATGCTGACCACACAAAGGAGTAAATCCGACACGGCCAGATTAATTATAAACATGTTCCGTGGAGTTCTCATGGATGACTTGCGAACCACTGCACAAACCGTGAGACAATTTCCTACCGTTCCAAAGGAAATTAGGAGTCCATACACAAAGATGAGGAAGTATAACATGTATCCATCAATGAATAAGTTGGTTTGGTAACGTTTCCAGGATTGGCGAATTTCATCACTTTCAATCGTTTTGTTAAGAACTCTCACAAAGTTTTGGACTGCCAAATCGCTCCCATCCATTTGGTTGTCGATATGAAAAAAGTCCAAAAGAGTCGAAGGGATGGTGTAGAAGCCACTTGTGTCGTTTTCCAAGCCTCCCATTTTGTCCTAGGAAGCTATACGAATGTAAGTAGGCAACTGTTCAGGTCACTAGTTGATGGGAATGGTTTATCCTGACTGTCAACGAAATTCAAAATATTTTTACCACTTTTACAAAATATTGCAGAACTTCAGAAAAGTAGGTAGTCCTGCAGAACAAATTCGAATTACACCGCACAAATATGATATTCCTTCAGAATACATATATGTAAGCTCTCTAACAAAGTAAATTATAAATGTTGACTGATGATGAGTAATGATTCTGCAGGTCCTGGAAACTTGCTCAAGTGAAGTCATACCCAAGAGGGTGAGACTTTGTCCTAGGAAGCTATACGAATGTAAGTAGGCAACTGTTCAGGTCACTAGTTGATGGGAATGGTTTATCCTGACTGTCAACGAAATTCAAAATATTTTTGTCGTCAAATAACATATTCTGCACCACTTTTACAAAATATTGCAGAACTTCAGAAAAGTAGGTAGTCCGGAAGAACAAATTCGAATTACACCGCACAAATATGATATTCCTTCAGAATACATATAAGTTCTCTAACAAAGTAAATTATAAATGTTGACTGATGATGAGTAATGATTCTGCAGGTCCTGGAAACTTGCTCAAGTGAAGTCATACCCAAGAGGGTGAGACATTTGTAATGATATTCTTTAATACTAGGACACCGTACGGCTTTCGCTAGGTAAAGTTCTATTCCCAACAAATTTCCTGTCTCCATTTCATGACATCTTCATTCACTTCCTCATTTTTCAACCCAAGCCACCAAACCTGCCGTGTTTGGCGAATAAACAAGAAGGGAAATTGGATTTGTTGCTGTTCTATACGGGAGAAAGGTGTACGTTCTTTGGCCCATTTGTTGGCCAAGGGTGGTGCCTCACGCAGTGTGTAAACTTGGAATAGTTGCAATGCAGGCAGGTGGTCTGATCATAGACTACACTTAATTCACACTCTTTCCATGACTTTCTTTTTTCATTATTCCCCAAAAACCTCTAGTCCTGATTAGTATTACATACACGGAATGCCAAGTTATAACGGAGGTTGGGTCTTTCATCCAGTTGCGATCATGTAATCAGCTACAACTTTTCCGATACTTTGTATTTCAAACACTTTGTTAGACTTGTGTAGATAAAGATAAGCCAAACTTGGTCCGTTTGCAGGAAAGCGGGTGAAACTAATCTTGTCAAGATTCGAAATTTAATATTTATAGCACGTCAGTGCACAAAATAACAAAATGAGGAGAGTAGCTGTTCTTGGCCTTGATGCTTGTGACTAACTTTGGGACGGCTCATGAATATATATAAACCAGTAACGCAACAAATCGGCATATTTATTGGGAATAACTTATTTTATATTTCAAACAAGCGTAAGCCGCAATTTGGTTTTGAGCAGTGTAACTTAGTATAATCCCTCATATTTTTGTTGTGGGCGGAACTAAGCTATGGTAATTAGCTATATATGGATTAGATGAGTATATATTAATTTATTGGTGGCTCCGGCTTGAACACTTCTTTGAACGGGAAATTACAAAACCCAGAAAAAGGATACAAGATGATTTGCAGCGAACAGTTATGTAAAATTCTTGGGACATTCCTTTCACCTGACTTACGAGATCTAAGCTCACTCACTAACGACGAAGCTATACCAACCTGGGGGTAAAGTTGGAGTTTCTTTAATTTTTCGGAGAAAGTTCCTTTACCCAACCGTCTTGTCTGTTTTCTCCTGTCGACATGCCAAAGAAACTTGTTTGTACCCATCCTCCCTCGGGGAAGATGTGATCAGATGCCGACGAAACGAATAGGGATGCAAACACAATCCTTCGAATCCCTATCAGGGCCACATTTTTGACACTTTATCGCTTTATGCTATTCCCTAGAGGAAGGAAAGTTTTCAACATTCAAAACGTCGTTTTGGTTTGCATTTTCCCCAAGGAGCAAGAAGCCAAGTCGGAAATGTTCAACTATTAATGAAAAGTGTAACAAGGTTCTCAACTTGACGTCGTATTAACCACCAGTGACGTGACAGTTGAAACGGTTTTTTACAGGTAATGTACTTTTTGGTTGAATATTTAAATTGTGGCATAACCCTTGTATAGACGGAGTCAAGACTAATTTTAATCTCATAATTTTTCTGAGTTTTCTGTCTCAGCCCGTTTTCCTCACCGGATGAATAAGCAGAGCACGTGGGTGACTTCAAGTAATCTCATGTAAATGAGTGAGAGACAAGATCAGAGTCTGATCATCAGACTTTGGGAGGAAAGCTGTATCTTCCAAATAAATACGACGAAGATGATAAGACGTTGACACCAGGATGACAGCAAGCTTATTGGTGGCTTGGCTGGTGATCTGACGGTGTTTCTATACAGAGTAACTTGTTCCTTAATACGTTTAACAAAGTTATTTGTAACAAGAGCTAAGTGCTCTGCTCTACCCGGCAGAGTTGCCTTCAGCATCCGTTTCCTCTCTGGTGACAAGGATAGGACAGACAAGGCTGTAAAGTGCTTTCAAGCATTATTTGAAGTCAGTCATAATCACATCTCATCTCATGTCCTGTAATAACCAGGCCCAAGTTAGAGGAACCTATTCCCTTAATGCCAAACTAAAGAAACAAACTATTGTTTGACAAAAACTATGAAACAATACATACATCGTCACCATCCAACCATGCAGGCACAACCCCACCAATTCCCATAACAATGTGAAATCTTTAATTCTCTTGACTTTGGACTGGCAATTACTTTCTTCAAAACTTTCACCACAACGGTATTATGCAAAGTAGCTGTTGTTGTGCAAACCTTCAGAATTATTTAGCAGTGCGATGTATCCATTATTACAGTTCTTATGAAGTTTAGCCTTAAAATACTTTAGTCCTCGGCAATGTACGAGTACAACTAACCCACCGCATTGTTTGTGTTAGCAACCACTGCTTACTATGTTGCTCTCCTTTTTTGGTATACTGCCCTGTGGGGTGTTTAGTAGTTCGTTAATGATGATCATTATTTAGGCCATGGAACCAAGGACGCAAACTAAGTTTTTGTGTATCCGGGGTTATATGAAATTGGCGAGAAGATTTTTATGATGGTGCTTTTAGCAATGTATTGTGTCTCGTGGAAGAATAGGATGTTGAGTCTGTTTTAGTGAATGATTAAGAAAAACAGTTGGGAGTAATGACGGCGTTAGTGGAGAAAATTGAGATACTCCGAGATAAAGTCGGGAAATGAAAAAGTTATTCCGTTTTCACTTGATGCATCTAAATTGCCCGCAATTCACTTGTCCTTGAACTAAAGCAAACTAGTTAAATGTGGTTGTGCAAGTGATTTCTCCAGCCAAAGCTAAGCCTTCAAGAATGACTTGGTAATGATGATGGTTTTATTGTTGGGAAATAAAAATACCAAAGCCATCAGTCCTTGGAAAATGAGGAAGGGATGAAATTTTATTGCATCTTGGAACCCGACATGGCTTTGGAGTGAAAGCAATCTGCTTTTTAGCAAAGACATGAAAAGTGCACTTGCCACTATTACAGGGTACTTCAGGGTCATTCCTTCTTATCTATTTGTCCAACCTGTCGCATAAAATGTGCGCATTTTTGCGACATTTTGAGGTTTAAATTTTCATTCTTCCTTTATTCACTCAGTACTGGAGTCAGTTACTGGAGAGACAACGTGCAGTATCCTTGGTCCATACTGCATTTTATCTCGGAATCTATCCTATTTTCTCGTCAACATTTTTCAACATTTTTTTCGAGGGCAACAAAGCATGAAAAAGTTTCTGTTTATGGATTTGGTCCAAACCGAAATATAAAATTATGGTGTTAGTTGAACACACCCTGCAGACTAGGATATGCATGTTGTGACTATTATTGTGGTCCATATTGCAGAAAATCTAACCAACTCATGCTGACTTCCTCACTTTTGCATTATTCCATGTAGTACATGTCGCCTTTTCACTATTCGACCCATGTGCCACATAATATTTCAGAAAACAAGCTAGACACAGAGAAGACTTGGCTTTTTTTGCTTGGCCTCCTCAACAAGGCAAGGCCATGGAAGCGTTGGCATATTTTATTTTGCCTATTTAAGCAATAAGTCCAGTGACGTGGTGTGGATCAAGTCATCCATGAATAATTCTTTTGTGTTTATTACTATACTCGGCAACATAAATATGGTTTTGGGCTGTAGTCTTGAAAATGCCATACAGAACATATTTTACAGTAACTACTTTATTGCTGCCTTCATAAATAAGTAACTTTGTAAGAAAACTTTGTAAGCAAGTAATTACCTTGTGTACTCCCACTTTTCTTTTGTAGTTTTGAAAAATTGGTCCCAATTCAGATACTCGTACTCATATAATCACAGTTCACTTTTCTACGTAGCTACCACTGCCAACTCCAATCCCATCAAATCCTTCCAACTTGCTGCAATTAACTTTTCTTGATTCAATTTCCAGATCAAACATTTAATTCCAAACTGTTGTAAATTGATAAGGATCTTTCTATCTTGAAAGAAACTCTGAGAATCAATCAAACCTTGGTTGAACTCCACCACAATTTAAGGTTTAGTATAAGTTTTTGTCAAAGAGTTTTTATCCAGACTGATTTAATCTTGATCTCAATCTGAAACTGAGGTCGGGCTGAATGAAAATTCGAGGTGAAGTGATACAAGAAACCAACATTTGGCCAAAGTTTGTAGAGAAAGGCGAAGAGAAACTCTCAAATTCTGAGGGAAAACTGTTATGAAAGGTCGGAAGAGATTTTACCCTGTTGCCCAACTCCTACCAGTGTTCGTGGAGGAATGAGATGTTCAAAGTTTCTCAGTTTCCGTTATCCACACCAAGACCAGGAACATGATGCCAGAGAAAATGAGGGAAAGCAGGAGAAAACAGCGCAGTGCATTGGAGTCGACGTGAATTCTTATCTCCAAATTCATGAGGAAGACTGAGACGGCCGAGTAATATTTTAGTGACGAGAAATGGTTTGCTATACATACTGCCAATATATTACCATTATATTATGTTCTTAAATGGAAAACTTATCAAAGATGAAGTGGGAAATAATAAATATGATCAAATCCAATGATTCTCACTTATTGAGTTGTATCACCATAATTTACCTTGCAGAGAACGTCACGATTTCTTTGGTAAGTGTTTAAGAGTAGGTAGCATAATGAAACAGAGACAGAATGGAAATTCAGTAACAAGTGTTTCAGTCATAATTACACTGGAGGAAATTATGTCAACGTTTAATGTTAAATTTGTGCTAAATGACGAAGGATATTTAAAGAATCCACTAAAACCAACACTTCAACTTTTTTTACAGTGCAAGATTGAGACACTTGAATCATGAAGTTCCTATTTTGTTGTGTTGTATTTTACTTTGGCATTTTTTTGCATGTTACTGGCGAACAAAATTTTATAGTTAAGGGCTTTTATAATTTTGGCCTAATTGCGGATCAAGATAAACAGTCCAAAGTGGTTGGTGAAAATAAATGGAGATCATTTTTCTACCCTGGTAACCTCGTCCTAGGAACAGTATTCAAGGTAGGTATGTCATCTTACGGGCACTTGATAATAATTTCATTAAAAATCACTTTGTTCCTTTCTATTTTTACCAGGAAGGAATGTTCTTTGCTTGAGCTGTCCATGGACAAGAAGGGTCCTCAACCGGTGGATTCAGATTTAAATGAAAATGGACGAGGCATGGAACTCAGTGAATTGTTGTGGTTTAACAATAAGCTCTACGCTATGGATGACAGGACTGGAACGGTATTTGAGCTCGTTAAAAATGGGACTACATATAAACCCGTCCCTTGGGTAAATCATGAGATTTCTCCAGAAATAATATTTTTTTAAACAATATTTTGGGTAATCCCAATTAAGGTTACTTTGCAAGATGGTAACGGCACTTCGTCAAAACGTGAGTGAGATCTTCCGTACATAATTAAAGGACTGATAATTGTTGGCAATCATTTCAGGATTTAAATGCGAATGGGCTTCAATCAAGGATGAGCACATGTGGGTTGGATCCACAGGGCAAACGTGGCTAAATAGTGATGGAACTGTGGCCAGTGAGGGTCCACAATATGTCAAGAAAATTTCAAACACCGGCAAGATACAGCATTTAGATTGGAGGTTGAATTACAAGAAAATGGCAGCCGCAATGGGGATTTATCCACCGGGTTATGTCATCCATGAGGCGGCTCAATGGAGTCAAAAGCTTAGCAAATGGATATTTATACCAAGGAAGAGCATGCAATTTGCCGTACAACGACAAAAGGAATGAGTTGTTGGGAGCATCAGTGCTGTTAATGGCGGATGAGAACTTTAACGATATAAAAGTTGGCGAAAATTTTATGAAATTGGCAATATTAGCGATGTTCGAATTTTTCATGAATTGTTTCAGGTCACTCAAATCCAAGGAGCGTCTCCATTGACGGGATTTTCCAGTTTCAAAATTATACCAGGACTGGATGACACTAAGCTTGTTGCGCTGAAAACGCAAGAAATTGATGACAAATTCCAAACTTATATAACTGTAAATGATAGTTAAAATTGTTTTTATTGCAATTTGTTAATGCTTAAAAGGTTTGTACTAATTTATAGTATAAATTTTATATTCCACAGGTATTGGACATTTATGGGAATCGTCTCTATCGGGATATGTTAGTGGACACTAAAAAATATGAAGGTTTTGAATTCATGAACTCAAGTTCATTTAAACCTAACGAATTTCCTGGTTAATGCAATTTTAACGTTTACAATAAATGCCCAGTATCAATTATTCAATTTGTGATTTAAACTATTTTTTGTAGTTCATTAAAGTTTGAAGTTAAATAATGATGGTTTAGATATTTCAGCCAATTCCAATAAGTTAAGTGAGAATATAATTTTTAGCGAGAAAGTAGCCTTGCTCCAGTTCTTTACAACTCACCAGTAATAAACTCCAGGCTCCTGAAACTAAAGTATAAGCAAAGTCTTCTTTGTTGCAGCCCCAGTAATTTTAGTCTCAGCAGTATTTGCACATATTGGCATTCTTTAAATCTTGTAACCAACCTGAATTTCTCTCGGGTTTGTTCCAGTATTTTAGCAGTCTTTATTACGCCTGCATACTCAACTCCCACAAATCTGCAGGTATCTAAGTAAGCATAGTGATAAAAAAATAGTTGGAATTCCTGTCGGTAATTACATCTCCCCATAACTTAACCCAGTCCAGGTCCACAGCTCTTATTTCCCGTAAAGGACATTTACACAACAACCTAACTATTCCGGTAATCACCTTCTTTATTACGCGTATTTCTTTCTCCTCTTCGATTTTAGCCCCACTGGTCACACCTAACATCAGCAGTAAGTGTCTATAAACCCAAGGAAGGAGTGTTCTCCATTGAAATAGAATATGATAAGACAAAGAGAAAGGAAATTGCCATTTTGTTTCGTTTATACTTATTCTAAGGAGATACCCGGTTGAAATCCAAAGATTTATTAATATTGGAGCAATGCTCCTCGCAATAACCATAACATTAGCGTAGCATCCCGGTTTTATCTGTCTTTGGCTGCCGCATTGTTCCCAATATACTACTGCACTGGTGGGTGATAATCTTGAGGGTGAATGCAAAATTAAAGACTTTCCCCAAAGATTGGAAGATTCGACTCATATTGCTATTTACACAACAACCTAACTATTCCGGTAATCACCTTCTTTATTACGCGTATTTCTTTCTCCTCTTCGATTTTAGCCCCACTGGTCACACCTAACATCAGCATTAAGTGTCTATAAACCCAAGGAACTCAGTGTGCGCCATTGAAATAGAATATGAAAAGACAAAGAGAAAGGAAATTGCCATTTTGTTTCGTTTATACTTATTCCTAAGAAGATACCCGGTTGAAATCCAAAGATTTATTAATATTGGAGCAATGCTCCTCGCAATAACCATAACATTAGCGTAGCATCCCGGTTTTATCTGTCTTTGACTGCCGCATTGTTCCCAATATACTACTGCACTGGTGGGTGATAATCTTGAGGGTGAATGCAAAATTAAAGACTTTCCCCAAAGATTGGAAGATTCGACTCATATTGCAACGATTTCTCAAATATTTTGTCCTCTAGTAACTTAAACTAAGTCTTACTTAGTAGTCTCAAGAGCACAACCAAAAGACATTCTTGAGAAGGTTCCTTATTCAAACATTTCATTTGCGACACTATATACATATACATATTTAGCCTAGCTGCCAGAGTATTTGGTTAGTGGGTAACATATCCAAGGAGAATCGGTTGACTGGGTGCTGTTAACTTTTTGGACTTTTTTCAAAAACTTTGACGGATGCCGAAACAGAATAACTTTTTTTACTCACATGAATGAATGAAACGAATGGACTCACTATTCTGGGATTGTACAGAACTCCATGTTATTTTGGATTAGTGTGCAAATATGTGTACACATCTTTTTTGCCGACACGAAGCAGAAGGATGGTTGACAGACTTTTTAAGATTCCAGGACCATGGCCACACACTCAGCTGCACTTTGCATGTTTGCTAGCTTGAAGGATATATATTTGCGTCAAAGTCATAAAAGAGCATCGAGACAGAGGAAAATAAAATTGAATCCTGGCTTTGCTGCAGGATAACGAGATAACGCTCGTATTTGAGTCAACACTTGTGAAATATGTTTAGTCTTGTTTCTTTACAGATATGGTACTAAACTGGGCTCTGAGCAAGTTGGACTGACTTTCCGAATTTCAAATTCCATGAATTTATTACTTGATTAAAAGATTAAAAGTTTGTAATTACTTATCCAACCGGGGTGGTAGATTCCGGAAGAGTTTAGTTTTATTTGGATATCTATACTTGCGTAGCTTTATAGGCTTTGATGATTTGAATAGAAATGTTACGAGCTAACGGATCCGCGGAGAAATCACGGGTTTCTAAGTAAATAGAGTTTAGTAATGACGTAAGGCAGTCTTTTTCAATCAAATTATGGAAAGTAACATCGCTTACTTTCCAGCTTTCAGCTCAATTTGTGGTTTGGTTGTTGTGGATTGATTAAATGAGACTTAACACCATACTACGACCTTACTCACTTATGTAACAGTCACTTGTGCTCAATACAACTATACGGAAACCAGTGTTCATGTGATGAGTCAGGGTATGAGGTGTGGACGGTTGGAGCTGTGATTTATGGCACAATAAATGGGATTTTTAGTCGTATTTCGGACAATCTGGGAGATGATTGTGCAAAAAATTCGCAAGGTTTTCTTCCTGCTTATTAGGCATAAAATATTTGATTATAACTGTTTTGAACTGGAAATACATATGTTATACAAGAGAACATGAAGATATTAATGGGTAATGACATTGTTTCGGTAACAAACAAGTATTTAGTCGACCGTACTGAAAAGAGTGGCCGACGTACATGTTTGCTCATCGTTTACTTCCAATGTCCAGGCCTTCTCTGACCTTTTCAGTTTTTGCTTCAGTTCACTTTCATATTCATCTGCGTAATAAAATATACCTATAACTAGCGATAACCACAATAAAATATGTGAAAAACTCTCAATCCTCAAGCTGCCGTCTCAACCGAAGCATGTCAGTAATTTTATGTGTGAATAAATACATGGAGAGAAATGTTATGCAGAGTTACACAAGCAATTATTTTTCTTATGGACTACCAAAATATAACTGAACTAATGTATTCACTGGGAAATGGGGAAGTACAGCCTTAATGGAAAAGGTGCTCTGCACAAAACGAGGTTTATATATGTTCTTTAATCTGTGTTCTTCAAGCAGCTTGTCTGTTAGAGGCCCGATCTTTCCTAATGGGACACGGAGAAGACATTAGACTTGAATGCTTTAATTAACAACTTTCTTTTGATCATTTTGTGACATTTCCTTTCTTTCAGTTGAAGTTCGGTTAGTGGATCTCTTATTTACTTTTTCTGAGAACTTTGTGTAAGACGAATTATAGTGTTCTGTACTGTAAAGCATTTTAAAGTTAAACGGAAGTCTAGTGAAATCTTGGAGCTATGTAATTCCGATGCCAAATTTAGAGTGCAAATTTTAACTGCGTAATAACTACTGCGATACTTATATATTTATGAGTAGTTTTAATAAATATTTGTAATACGTGTTTCACTACCATTCCATGAATGAGATAAAATGCAAAAATAGCCTCAAATTTCCAACCACTCCACCAGGCCTGGAAGCGAGCATGTCATTCAGTTGGAAGGAAACTTTGAGACAATCCGGATTTTGTCGCTTATTGAAGCAGATGTTTCCATTACATAGGAAACCTAGATGTAAACGTCAAACGCCGGTGGGTTAACCGATAGACATAAAACTACTTCCACAAAATCCAAGAAGCACTCAACTGTCAATCCCTGGCCATGTTTTCTATCACATTACATCATTTAGTGGCTTGCAATGCCATATTTGTAGCAAACTCGGGAGTGAAATTGGTACAAGTCCTTACTCTGCTGTTACTTCAGTGTGAAAATCCCATCCAGGGATTTGATGTGCTTACCTAGCTTTATTTGCTTTGTGATAAGAACACCTTTGTTTAATACACACTTCCAGATAAGACTGCTCCTAATGATCTTTTGTCTTTAGTTGTGGTACGTCATTTTGCCAAAATGATTTTGGAAAACAAATTATAATCTCCTGCTGCACACGTGTTTCCAGAAATTTTCAATTTATCAATAAATTTTACCATCTGGCATTCTACTTGGGTGACATTAAGAGGTATTTGAAACATCATTGGGTACTTAGTTATGCAAACATGTTATATTTAAACCACATTTTATAATGGCCGAATCAAAACTCCATTAACGTGTCATTTGACGTAAAATGTCTTGAACCCAACGGCACTATGGGATAAGTGACGCATACAACACAACCACAATGCTTTTATCAGAAAGGTCAGCCGAAATCACGACGGAGTTTGATGAGCAGCTAAGCTGTAATTGTGCATTGATAAGAAAGCAACGTTCTTTTCTCAATACAAAGAAATTTAGTTTTTAGCTCGATCAATTGTATTGAAATCCTTCTCATAGAATTCGCCTATCCATCCATCAGTTTCATTTAATCTATAGCCTCTCACTCAAGTAACTCCAGTTTTGTATTGTTCCTAGTTGCCTGGATGCTTGAATGAGCACGTATGCCATCCGTATTGGGATGAATGAATGGAAATGACATGACTTCGAAGAAAACACCCAAACATTCCATCATTCCCGTCCCACCCTCCTCCCTAAACCATTATTAACTCATTGACTCATTCTTTGTATGAAATGAAGGGTTACACATAACTCTCCCATGAAACATTTGCAACTCATAAAACTACTTTCACTCACATCATCCCGAGAATATGGCTTGATTAATTTGAATAAAAGCTGAAATAAGAGCAGAGTAAATGAAATAATTACACTAAGTACACCAGGATTTTGATGTATGGATCCAAAGGTCGGGTCCATTTTCAAAAATCTCCAGCTTTAAATTCCATCCAACAAAGTTCAATCAACCAAAAACATGCCCACCAGAAAAATACCAGGGTCCTTCATTCCATAGTTTGGAGTGAAAGTTTACCACCACCACCACCACCACCACCATTACTTACCATTACTCTCTCTCTTAGGTGGAAACTGTGTTAAAGCACGAACTAACGATACAGTTGGGATCACAAGGAATGAAACACTAGTTTAATAACAGAGTTTGGATGACGATGCGATGAGCTTATATGAGATTACTTTCTCTTTTTTGGCTACAATAAGCGTTGTCCGATAGAGAGAAAGCCAATCAAGTCCAACAACAATGGCACTCCTGTCCAGGTCAGAATCCGCCCTGCCCACTTTCAACTCTGAAGATAAACCCTTTCCGATGGAATGAGGGATCATAAATCATCTCCAGTCCGGTACTCAAACCTACAGTAGGAGAAAACTTATAGGGCAAGAGGAAGTATCCACTTATGCAGGAGTAGGGCACAAAAAAACAAATAAAAGCTTCAACCCTTTTATTATTAGCTGGGAAAAATTAGCTACTTCCACACATAAATTGTGGTGTCAAACCCACTTTAATTGTGGATGAATAAGAATAAATTCGCAGGCTGGGAAATTATCATTCCACAAAAAAGTTGGTAATCCTTGGATAGTCATCAAATGATAGTTGAGATAAGTGCTTGTCTTGTGATAAGTAAGTGTAAATGTAATAAGTGCGTGAGACGTGCGTCGTCTACATACATTAAGACTGGGGTTACATCCAAGTTTGGTTTCCTACATCATTTCCTCAATAGATGAGAAACACATTGTTCCAGTTTTTTGCAGGAAGTTGGGAAAAGTCTCATGCACCAGTTCCCTAGTGACTGTACAGGATACAGTTGGCTTGTGTGTGAATCCCAGCAGAAACTGGGTAAGGTATAGGACAAAGAAAACAAAAAAAAGTAATGGCTTTCTCCATCCAACCCTGGTAGAGATGAAGTACGAGTGTTGGCGCTTGGCTGGGTTGAAGGAAAAATGAAACAACTCTCCGAGGATATCATTGTATCATTGTATCGCTTAAGAGCTTCTTTTTTCCACTTCTCGGCCACATTCATCTTGTTGTAACATAGGATAAATGTCGCAGGCTGGTTGCTTTACGGTAAAA